>CM061531.1:264497571-264653891 GCA_030545055.2 Neoaliturus tenellus
ACTGAAATATCCAAATTATAAGCAGTAAATTGAGGAGGTCTGGTGAACGAGACCAGGCTGAAATTTAAACTTTTATGCACAAGAATTGCTGTTCCACCGCCTCTCTGGATTGTAGAACGATCGTTTCTTACCAAATAATAGTTCTTAAACCTGACATTCAAGGATGGCGTAAACCATGTTTCACTAAAAGCAGCAATGTGAATTTTGTACTTATACAAAACACTTTCAATTTCAACTTTATGAGCGACCGCAGATTCACAGTTCCATTGAAGTATATTAATAGTACTCACCATAGCCAAAGTAATATGGAGGAAGAAAACTTGCGTAACACAACTTTTACTGATCTTGATCTTCATTTGCTTTACCATAACTGCAGTCATCAGTATGTGAAGGCTCATTATAGTTCATAAGTATTTTACGTAAGGCTGATATCAAATTCGATATCGGAAGCTTCTCATATACAAACCTATTAACTATTGAGACAAGTTCACTTTGAGTGGAACTCGAAAAACCATCATCCACTGTCACAGAACCAAAGTTTGAAGGGGCAGTAGAGTGATTATATACAGGGGCAGTGGGTGAAACGTGTTGGTTACTGAACTGATTGTAGTATCCGTGAGTGAAATTAGGAGAAACTATGTGTGGAGTAGGGATTTTTCGGTGTTGGGAACTTGAAGGGTTATCTTGAAAAGTCCTTTGAGAATCATTAGAAATTGAAGAGGGGCTAGTGCGAGAATGGTAAGAAATTGAGGGAGGAAGAAAACGAGTTGGTTGTACACAACACTTTTCTCTGACATTTGTGTCGACTTTTGTCGGGAGACTGGGGAATTCGTCCTTTCTGAAATTTAGAGACCTGGCATAGGAATGACCTTCAAGTCGGCTTCTTTTAGAAGGGACGATAATATCCCTGGCTTCGACGTATGAGAGGTTTTCATAAGCCATGTATTCGCTGACTTTTAATTCAATAGTTTTTTGTGGACAGTCCCGGCTAAGGGCAGAATGACCCCCCTTACAAAATATACAACAAGGAGATCGATAGTTAGGGCAATCTTGACTCTTGTGGTCAAGAGAACAGTTACCACAGCGCCTCTTACCCCGACAGGTCTTCGCCGTATGTCCAAACCTAAGGCAGTTAAAGCACTGGATAGGAGGTCTGACATATGGTTCAACGGTACATCTAGTATAGAACAAGTTTACGTGTTCAGGAAGGCATTTCCCTTTAAATGTCACAACTACCAATGGAATTGGGACATGAGTGATCTGACCATCATTTTTTACGACGCGTTTTTTGAGCCGCCTGACAGAAACAATGTCAAAAGTTTGGCTCAAATTGTTAAAAATTTCTGCCTCCGGAATGGATGGGTCAACACCCCTGACCAGACCCTGTCTTTGAATTTGGTAGGAAGGGATGTAGGCGTTGACATTATTCTCTTTGGAAAATGAAGAGTTCAAAAATGCATTGGCGTTTTTAACACTGTCAAAAACACATTTCAACCTATTTCTGCCAACCTTCTTCAATTCAAGGACGCCCACTACTTGATAGTTGACAAGTTTACGGCCGAGGGCCATCGGATGAATGTTTCCTATGTTGCCTGGATGATTCGAGCTGTCCACAAATATTATATACGGGGCCGGGTCAGTTTCAAGGTAGCAAGGAGCCTCATTTTGGGACTTGCCTTTGGATCGGTCTATAGAAGCTTCATTCAATTCATTCCCACTAAGTCGATTAGGTGAATTACGTGCGAGTTCGTCTCGATGATCATGAGGTGGTGAAAGCTATACGTTGTCGATTTGTTGATCAGAAGAATAACCATTAGTGAGATCATCAATTTGGGAAGAGTCCATTTCTCGGTCATGATGAAAAGAAGGAACCTCACTGCCGTAATGAGAAGTCATTCCATTTTCCACATAATCATGGTCACGAAGAAATAAAAAATTGTTTTCCTGGGCATCCAACTGACTATCACTACATTTCCTTGATTTTTTCAAAACTTGATAATTTCTTCCCTTTACATGGGAAGATGATTTATTATGAAGTCCACTGTACTGAATACTGTGATGGATAACCCGTTTGTTTTTGTTTTTCCCAGGACTGGGGCTCATTGAGGTTAGTTGAAGTTTATTGTAAATAAAAGATAGAAAAAAACAAAACTAAAACACTAAATTACACCATAACAAGTTATTGAACAAGAAACTATTAACACCGAGTCACAAAACACACAAAATGAACCAAGTTTCTAAGTTTTGGAGGCTTAAAAATGAAAAATATTTCTTTCAAACCACACTTCCAAGAGCAAGAAGGATAATTCAAAACACAAGAAGTGATGGGGGGCATTCCGGCCTGTTGAGCTGTGTTGGCGTTGATACTAGGGGCCACGAAATTACTAGCTCGGAAATTTAAACAGCTGGAAGCTGATTTAAATTAGTCTTACCTAGCGATGTTGTCGTTTTTAGCGAATTTCCCTATAGGGAATACGCTATTACGGTAGTAGCCATGGTAAGACCTAAGCCCGGGACCATGTTACTTTTTCATTTTGAGGTCCCCAGAAGCCAAAAACACCGTTCGTTCATTTTCATATATATGTGTATATATATCTATACTGTATATCTATATCTATATATATATATCTATGTGTCCGTGGTACTGATAACTTTTGAAGGGGACCTCCGATTTTAATGAAATTTGGTATGAAGGTGTAAGGCTAGGTCTATTTTCATGAGTTCGCGAACCAGCATGATCGGGTTATGGGAACGGGGTTTTATGGGGTTTCAAAGGGGTCAAAAATGGGTTTTTTGCATTTTTGGAGCATAATTTTCAAAATTCAACAATTTTAACTAAAACCATTTAAAAGAGCATAAAAAACAAACAATTTAATATTTTGAATTTTTATCTTGGCTCAACAGGTTACGGAGAAAAGCCAAAAATAGGTTTTCCATGTTAATCTTATGGGAAATCAACAAAACCCTGTATCTCGCTTATTTATTGGAATAACTTGATGAAATTTGGTATGTACATTCACTTGGTAGGGTTCAACTGATATTTGCTTACAACACCCATATGGCGGCAAACCTACGTTCTCACCCCTATGGGGTTTATGGGGAAAATGAAAAGAACACCATAACTTGATAATATTTGGTATGTTCATTCACTAGGTAGGATTTTACTGATATTTGCTTACAACACCCATATGGCGGCAAACCTACTTACTCACCCCCATGGGGTTTATGGGGAAAATTAAAAAGTGCTGAAAATTGATATATAGTTTGACATTTACCTAATGTAACTAGGCCTATTACATTTCCTAAGAAAACTAACATTTTCTAACAAAATCCCAAGGCAGCCAACCTACATACCCTTTCCTATGGTGTTAATGGGGAAAATACAATATCTCAAGATCGTTTGGAAATTCGCTGAGTACGCAGGTCTGCTGCGACGGGGGTATTTTCATGTTTTCCTATTATTGCAGTAATTAATAACAGATGCCAACTGGATAGGTCGGCACAAATCGGCAACACTGTTTTAAATTCAAGTTCGCATTATCGTGAAGCCTACTTGCAGTTATTCTTAGGTTGTTTTACTCAAAGATAGTTCTATGTAGTTTGAAAATTTCACTTGCAGCGTTATTTAGGGTGTACAGGTACCTTACATTTTTTGACACTACAGATGAAGCAATAAAACTTACGTCAATAAAACGGTACGTCAACACTGCACAAACGTATAACAACATTTTGTTTTATTCCTATAATTCTTGATCGTAAAAAGGAATTTGGAGGCGTGTAAACAAAACTAAAGAGACCTTCAAATTAATAACTCCTGTTACTTATTCCGTTTTCCGTTACAAATCATGGGTATCAGCATGGGTCCATACATTAGTATTTCAATCTCTCAATGCAGTTAAATAGCTAATTGGATAATATAAAAAACTGCAGTGTTCCTCACACATTCTTACCTCCTGTGTAAAAACCAGACAAACGAATACATAGTGGTCTGTTTAACTTCAAAACATTTAATTAAAATTCTATTCCTACTTAAAAATTGTATTGTTAAAACCCAAATATGATAAAAAATAATGATATCATACCAAAAACACTAAGTGTTGAGGGGTTGCCAAGTCCTAAAAATGTATGATATCAAAATTTCTTCCAAGTCAATGACATTGGTTTTAGAATAGCTACACTCGACAAATTGATTTGATCTTTTAATTCTTGGTAAACATTCTGTAAAACATTATTATTTTATTTTGGGACCGTACTTGGCCAGCAGATGTATTAACAAAGTTAGACCTTTTACGAATGGGGATAAATTACGATTAATGGGAATATGTTGAATTTACGTTTGGTTCAATGATAAAAACGTACATCTGCTGGCCAAGTATGGTCCCGAAATAAAATAATAATGTTTTACAGAATGTTTACCAAGAATTAAAAGATCAAATCAATTTGTCGAGTATAGCTATTCAAACCAATGTCATTGACTTGGAAGAAATTTTGATATCATAAATGTTTAGGACTTGGCAACCCCTCAACACTTAGTGTTTTTGGTATGATAAATAAAACAGTGCAGTGGCTTACCGGAGTCATTTATTTGCCTTGAAATGTGCAAAGTAAAAATAGTATACTTTAATTACTTTGCAAGTGTGATTGACTTCGGAGTGAGGTCAATTTTGGTCGAAGTTGAAGCAGAGTCCGGATAACTGGTCGAGCTTGGAAATAGGACTTTCAGGACGAATAATGAATTTTTTCCACGGCAAAAATAACACTAACGTTTTCCTAAATTAATTTGAAGTGCAGGAAACTTTCATTTCTAAATTTAAGTAAATAACCCAAAGAGGTTGAGGCGTTCGTTGATACACTGCAAGTCTAACGAAATTTGACTTTTGTTTTGATGGGGGAATCTAGTCATCCAGTATAGATGACAAAATCTATGTTGCCACCTTTCCAGCGTAGGCACATGAAGGACGCCTCCTAGCGGAAGTCATAGAGGAAACTGTAATAACGTATGTCATGCTATACAAATAGATAATGTCTTTTAAATTTGAATGTAGAACAAAGCGCAACAAACCCGACCTATAAAAATGGAACATATCTCAAGTTATTGCATTTTGAAATTTCGGAAATATGTTTTTTTTTACATTTTGAGGTCGGTTTTTCGGCATCGTTTTTACGAGAGTTATCGTGTCTAGGGACACATTCATACATACATGCATACATATATACAATGACTATTATTTTTGGTCTCTGGGTACCTCAAAACGAAAAAGTAACGTGGTCCCGGGCTTAGCTCTTACCATGAGACCTACGGTAATACAGTAGCTTATTCATGTTTGTGTGTTTCTATACACGTCGTTAGGGGAACGGTTCCTATATCTAACGTCAATCTGTTTTTAGATAGCATAATTAATTATTAAGCCAAAGTCAAGTAGCAACTGTGTCTGTAATCGAACTTATAAAAAAACGACTAACTTTTCTCAGGATCGAGAACTTTAAAGCTAACATATAATATGTTCTTAAATATTTACACTTAGTGATGTGGGGTCTTGCTCCTACATAGCGTATTTTTTAGGTATAGTTTAAAAAATATTTTGCTAACCCAACTTAATGTTTAATTATCTTGCCTGATCAGTATCAGTAGTTTTGTCTGCAAATTTGTCCAACAATTAAACCAAGTAACATTCCGGTTGAAACCGGTTCTCAACAATGCAGTTAGACTTCAAGTTTTTTCTCTTTTGATTGTTGTCCAATCGTTTTTCCTTTAATCGGTTCGCAGAATCGTTGGCATTAAATTGCTTCGAGGCGAAAAGGAACGTCGATTTTGTCGTAAATTAAACTAATTTTTTAAAACTGATTAAGTCAATGAAGCTGCCCTTTCCCTTCACGGGATTTCCAAAGTTTGCCTCTCCCCTTATTTTTGTGTACAGTTATAACCAAATTAAAAGAAAGACCATTTCTCATAATAAATTATTTGCGTTATTTGTTTTAAAAGGAAACCAAGTGGAAATGCGATAGACAAAGTGTTAAATGAATATCGTATTATTGCCATTTACATTTTTGACTTCTTCTTAGCTCTTCGATCAAGTCTCTATTTTACATTCCTTACCTGCCCACAAGGCTACAGGTGAATTCCTTCGTTATAAGATTATTGATTAGGCCGATTTGCATCGACCTGTACTAGAGAAACTTAAAAGAGCAAGAATATGAATTCCGAAAGTGAATCGAAAATATTAAGTTTATATATTTCACAATTCACCAATTGACCAGCGAGAAACAAATATAATCACGGGATTAAATGTCAACCGAATTATAATTAAAGATCATTGTGAACAAGTATTAAACTGATCATATTTTATTTCAATCTAATTACGTAAGAGCTCATGAAATTATTTCTCTAGTATATTATTTATAATGAACTTATGATGATAGGTGATTTCACTTCAGTCTCGCTCTGGACTAGATTGGCGCAGTATAAACATCAAAACATCACAAAGGAGACTGAAGGGTTTCTGGAATCGGCCACTAGGAGCGTTAGCGTTTACGCCTCTTACTGTCGGTAAGGCAGATCAGTATACCGTACTTCTTAGAAACTACCAAGAGTATCAAGTAGGTCTAATTCTAAAACTCAAATGTTGTATTCTATTTAGGTCGGTTGAAGATACAGTTTTTAGTAGAATGGACAAAGCTTTCTTGGGAATTGACACTCAAACTTGATAATAATAATGACTTTTCTTGAAATTTACCAATTGACTATTATTTTGATGCCGGCACTAACTTATTGTGTATTTTTAGTTAATAATTTAGTGTATATGCTGCTTAGTCAGGCATCCTTTAATTTGTAAACTCATACCCAAGATCAAATCCATTGTACTAAAAAAAAACCCATTAGTGAAGGTCCTCACAAGCTGAAGGTTCTCACAAGCTGAAATTATTCGAAAGTAAACCTGAGTACATAGGCCTAAAGCTAATTTCACAATTGCCTCCGTACCTCACTCAGATAGATAATTTGAAAAAATTTAAACTTGAACTTAAAGAATACCTTTTAGAACAGCGATTTTATCAGCTGCCTTATTATCTCACCTGATACAACCTCCTTCAGCCTAACCTAATCTAACCCTAACCTTGCCTAAAGTTTAACCTTCCACCATTCCGCCATGACAACTACTGAATAAGTGGAGCTCAAGTTGAAGTAAAGCTGAAGAAAACTGACAGGTCTCATACCAGAAGCTGGTCAATCGAGACGAC
The DNA here is from genome assembly GCA_030545055.2 of Neoaliturus tenellus. NCBI lineage: Eukaryota > Metazoa > Arthropoda > Insecta > Hemiptera > Cicadellidae > Neoaliturus > Neoaliturus tenellus. The sequence continues at coordinate 264,504,808 of CM061531.1, forward strand.
GAGGGATGTATGTATGTATGTATGTATGTCCTGCATTTGTAATGTAGGAGGTGTTTGTGTTACATCAACTATGTAGGCTAGTGTGTACTCAATGGCCAATGATGGCTTTGAAGCACTGACTCCTTACTTCCCATGCTATCTATGCTACCTAAGCAAGGCCTTTGATTACATTGAACATGATATCCTATAGAAAAACTATAGCTTACGATGACGTTGTTGGCAACAATTTATAAATCTTATCCCTTCCAAAAAATTTGTTTCTATAAGTGGAAATTTATGCTTTGGTTCTGGTTCATTATGGGATGCCACAAGGATCGGTTCTTGCCTATTTCCTGCTTTTTATCATGATCAATGTTCTTCTTAGTGTTCCCACACGGAGAGCTCTTATTGCTATTCGATATGTCAGATAAAAAACCATTCGGTTATAGGGAGAGAAGTACATTCCGAAGAGATCATAATAAACTGTACTTACTCACTTCCTTATGGTACTTTGAAGATCATCCAGTTGACCACAGAAAGGTCGCACAATATCAAATTGATACAAAGTGTTCAAAATTAGTAAAACTACACTTAGATACATCTGGTTATTAATAAGCTTAGTTAATAATAATAAATTGGAGACATATTAAAAAAAACTATATATATATAAATGGTAATAAGTAGCACTTATAAAATGGGAAAGGTCACACCGTATCAAATTGATACAAAGTTTTAAAATTAGCCAAAAATGCAATTAGATACATTTTAATTATTATACCAGGGGGACCGAGCTTAAGCTCGGTAAAATTATTACTTTCGTTATCACACAAAGCTCGTTCGCTCCGCTCACTCGCCCTCTTTTATTTTAAAGACGAGTTTGTTCGCTTCGTTCACTCGCCAAGCTGAAGGGTGCTGCACTTTGGTATAATTTTCCTAAACCACAGGTTAAAGATGTAAGACATGGGTTTATATCTACAGTTATCAGCTGATTTTTGTTCAATTAATAAAATCTCCATAAGAATAACATGGAAACTGTAAAGGGCTCTAGCGCGAAAACCGGATTTTTCCCAGCTATGGGACCAGCACCAATTTCTGGTGGCCAAAACCCCCATATTCAATAAAAAAATCAAGAATCCTTGGAGCGAAAAAAAACTTTGCCCGGACAAATGGAGCTTGTTTTAGATTATAAGATAATATACTTGAAATACATTGAAAAATTATAAAAAAATGGAAGTATGGCATTGAGGATTATAATTTTTGTAACCATCTTGAGCATTGTGAACCCTTATTTAATTAATAACGTCTTGTAACTGTTGTGAATCTTCTAATTTTTTCATTGTTTAATGTACATAACAAAGAAAAAAAAAAACAATAATCTACTAGTTCCTGGTAACTTTGAAAAGCAACGTTCACACCAGGTCTCATATTCATATGTCTTTTAATCTTTTAAGCTAACTAAAAACTCTTTCAAGGAAATCAAAATCAGAATAGCAGTTTTTATAAAGAACTAGTATTATAATACCAATGAGTCTGTCCAGGTATATTTGACAATCCTAAATGAGCTTAAAGAAATTTTTGAAGCCAAAATATATTACTGTACCAACTCAAATTAGATTTTAGTTATTTTTGTTTGTAACGTTTTAACTAATATTAAGTTTAAGCTTCGACTGTTTGATATTTTAGTCAATGTAATATCTGTAATTTTATTTTTCTATATTGTATACATATACCGAATATATTTTTTTCTCTAAAATAAGCAATGTTTGAACAGGCAAATTTTTTTTCTCTCCAAGGACTTTTGATTTTTTGGTTGAATAATGAGGGTTTTGGCCCAAGGAATTAATTTTTAGCTGGTCCCATGGGTTTTATCCTAAAGCTCTTCAAAGTTCCCATGTTATAATTATGGAGATTTTTCTAGCTAGTAAATTGAACAAAACTAGCTGGTAATTGTATAGAGATGTGTTACATTTTTAACCTGTGGTTTAACAAATTTTATAGTCGAGCAACCATTGGCCAGATGAGTGAGCGAAGCAAACAAGCTTGTCTCAAAAAGGAAGAGGGCGAGTGAGCGAAACGAGCTTTATCTGAGAAAGGTTATAATTTTCCCCCTGGTACTTTGAAGTAATTTATTGCCTGGATGTGTTGAGTGACCAATTAATACTTTCTGTTGTCTAATGTCAAACATATTATAACAAATTATTTTGTTAATTATTTATTATTAATTATTTTGCGAGATTTAATTAATTGTGATAGTGAAAATATTTGTAGAACACACTCTAGAAACAAATAATACACTAGAAATAAATTGATAATATATTTGACAAAAGATTCCAAAGTCAAAAGTTGTACTTGATGGTCTCTCTCTCTCTTTCATTCTCTTTGTAAACGTAAACGACAATTCATGTACTTCAAATTCATGACACATTACAAGGATTTTTACATTTTTGATGGCATTCATGACTTCCCTTGGGACAGTTTCCCTTGTCAATGAACAAACATCGGTTGGGGCAACTCTTATTGGCTCCTTCAAAACAGCAGTGTTTGGACCCCGAGGGCAATTGGCTGTAGTACCAAGAAGCGTAGATCAACCAGGCTACACCACTTCTACTCCAGGATTTAGGTTTAGGGGATGATTTTGGCGGTGCTGGTTTAGGGGATGATTTTGGCGGTGCTGGTTTAGGGGATGATTTAGGTGGTGCTGGTTTAGGTGCAGCTGGTTTAGGTGGGGCTGGTTTAGGTGGGGCTGGTTTAGGTGGGGCTGGTTTAGGTGGGGCTGGTTTAGGTGGGGCTGGTTTAGGCGGGGCTGGCTTAGGTGCAGCTGGCGGAGATGGTCTAGGCGAGGGCGAAGATGCTGTCTCTATCCAATAGATAAAACCTGTAAACAAACTTTTATCTTAGAGATTTAAACTTTATACTCACGTACAGTAGCCAACTATTAATACTGAGTCTTTTCCTCTTTTGACCATATTTAATGGGAGTTCAGTGTTATTATCCTTACTTAAATTGCTATATCCTTGTTTTATCAACTGTTTTACATAATTAAGTATCTTTAGGTATAGGCCTAGTAGGCCAAACAATTTAACAATAAAAACTTATTTACTATTTGTTCCATTAACTATAAAACTGTACTGTATAGTTTGAGTAGTATAAAACTGTATTATATTTCTGCCTATTTAAAGGATAATACATTAACTTTAAACGTTTTTAGGTAGGCACTGGCCATGAAAAACCAAATTTATCCTGAGCATTTGCTCTTCTACTGTTTTTTGGCAAAATACTTTTGAAAGCCTATAAAATAAATTCATTGCAAAGAATTGGAAATTTCATTTTTTTGTAATTAAAGAAAGTAAGATAACACTAAAATAAATTGATGTAAATTGGTGCAGTAAAAATCTCCGATCCAAAGGATTGAAAAGGTTTACTTTTTCCAATGTTAAATCTCCACAAAAAAGTTTATTTTCCATTTTTGATCAATTAACAAATAAAACCAATACAGGGATATATTTTCGAAATACAAATAAAACCCGCTAATATAGGACAGAAAATCTTTGTTTTGGTACAAACCCCATGTAAATCGGCCCAGTAGAAATTTCAGACTAACTGTCCAAAGGTAGTTTTTACTTTACTATTTTATATTCATAAAAATATAATTTTCATAGACTATTTACTAATGTAAGATGTTACTTTTATTTTTATTTTTGCAACGCTCATTCAGGCAGTGAAAATTTTCTTACCATGACACCAAGGGAAATACATTTTGTTTTACTTTAACATTTGACCCCTTTTTTTTGGAGACATAAAGGTGTCGTCATTTTGCTAAAAATATACTCTAAATAGTGAAATAAAATTGATCAAAATATTAAAATTTTCAATCTAAGAGAAAAACAGGAACTTTTTTTATAAAAATTGATATACCTTTAAAATTAAATTTTAATATTTCCAAGTTAGTTTTAAGAGTCAAGATACCTATAACAATTAAAATAATGATAAAGAGTTATTATTATTATATGATAAAGAGTGAATCTCAACAAGAACAAAATAGTAAATAAGTAATCTAATTTCATCTATACTGTAATTTTAGCCCTTTCCTTTAAACAAAAACAATACTGTAGACAAAATATTGTTTAATCAAAATTATTGAATTTGAGCTGTTTTATTGATAAACCAAAGTTTTAATTGTTGTAAGTATTTAAAGAAACAACTTTGAAGAGAAATGTATACTTCCATCAAAACCGCTTTGAGCAAGAATTTTTTCTTCCCTCACCTCTTAAACAAAATGTTAGGGATCATCAAATTATGCTAATCAAATTAATTAATTAATCAAATCTATGCTTTTAATCGGGTGGATGACTATCAAAGTTGCCAACACTACAAACTTAAGTTAATTTTGTTACATACGTCTAATCATTTTATTTACTACATTTACGATAATATAAATTTTTGTTAGACTCAAAGCAATGATTTTTACAACTGAATCCTCTTTTCATGAGAAAAATTATTTTACCATTTGAGGGACTACTTACATACGAGGAAAGTTAAGCACAGCAAGATCTTCATTATGCCTCCGTATGTTTAAAACTAAATTGCCAACTGTTGTTTTTGCATCCATCAAAAGTTTGTTCTTAAGCAAACAACTGCAACTGTTCATTATTTTTTTGTTTATTTACAATGGCCTAAATTGCCAAAATTCATGGTGGTTGATTGTATACAAATGCAATTTTCATTCTTAAGTTAAAATAAACATAACACAATTGTGTGTCTTCCTGGAAGCCGTCAAAGTTAAAGGCATGTGGTATTTGTTTTTTTGAAATGAAACCAGATGTATTCAACATTTAAAAATCATTTTTATAAAATTGTTAATTTTTTAAATATTTAGTAATCTGTAATGATTTTATCAGAGAAAGTGTGAATTAAAATTTTGTTGTTATATAGACTTCAAAAGAAACATCACACCCCTCATAGCAGACCTGCGTACTTGGCGAATTTCCAATGGCTGTTATTGTAATGAACAAAATATTTGGTTTTGTACAAAAAACTAATATACATTTAAGTTACATAAAAATACTATTTATTAATCCATGTAAGAAAATATGAAATATTTAATTATATTATAGCACCGAGGAACCAAGCTTCGCTCTAGAAATAATGTATTGTAATTTGTTTTTATTTAAAGGAAAATATTCCAAGTCTAACATTGAAGACTATGTGTTTAACTTGCCACATAAGTTGACAAATGGACAAAAATAGCTGGGATGAGCGAGGGGGGGGGGAGAGGGAGTACTTTCCAAAGAAAGTAGATTAAATAATTTTCAAAATCAGCTATAATGTGCGGTGCACAATTTGCCAAAAATACAGCAGATTATAAATCACCTTTTAAAACAATTAAAAATGAGTTTAGTGTGTTATAAATCATATCATTTTATTGCCAGGAAAAATTTATACATATTAGTAGCGATTCCTTCATCCATACGGCGGTCTATGGAAGAAGACGTAAATAGTTGTATTGCTTCATTGCTTGGTCATTCTATCTCTAGGTTCAGAAAGATCTATATTATAAACATATGTACATTTTATGATATTATAAAGTCGTAGGAAAATAATATGAAGCTTTGAGTAACTAAATTACGTTTTTATGAAAATAATAATTTCAACACATATAAAGTGAAAACAATTTTTTATGGTACAAAATCACATTATTTCCAATAAAAATATTGTACAGTAAATCCAAGTAAATATCCAATAAATAAATATCCAAGTAAATCATAAGTAAATCATAAATCATAAGTAAATATCCAAGTAAATATATTACATTTACTGTTATGTTTATGTCTTTCCGTGTATTTAGCCATAACGGGAACGAGTAAAAAAATATTCCAAACAAACCAAACATATTTCCACGTAGGGAAATAAGTTGCCTATATTTTGCATATCTTTGATTGTCTGCATAAAAATCAGTGTAAGAGTTCTAGTACTCTACTTTAAAAAAATATTTCAATAATTTTCAAAATTTTAAAAAATTTTTTTTAAAAACGCACCAACAGGGATTTTATTAAATTTATTCGATTAATAATCTACGTCTTTTTCCGAACAAAATGAATATGCACATGACTCGGTTATCATTAGTAGTTTTGACACTGTTAATTTTTTTTTATGTCTGCAAAATAGCAAAAATTGACTGGCCGCTTAGCCCACACACACACCGATTTGGCCTGGGCGCTTCTAGGGTTATAAATAGAACAGTACAATTAAAAATGTGCCAGTTGGTAATACGGGTCTTAAGTTCCTTTTTGAAACTCAGCCATTTGACGTTGGCCTCTTCTGAAAGCCTTCACTTGTTGTTTACTTAACAGTTGTGATGAACTATGACTATTATTTGAATGATTTTCACTTGGGTACGTTCAAAAAGTAAACATCTTTACCATTGATAAAACGCATGTTTATTTACAAACATGATCATCTGGTGACAGTAAACATTCTAGATTCTACTGTAATAATAAATTATAACATTTATACAATTTATATTTAAATATTTTATGTTAGTTAAAGCTTTAAAATAGTTGACTTAATAACAAAACAACATAAACAACAAATATTTATTACATATTTACTACATTATATATGCACAAATAAAAATAACTTATCAACCAACAATACGGGTGATAAAATTATTCTAACTATCCACAAAGTACACTGACATTTAAAACTGGGAGATATAATTGTAGAGAAAGTTTTAAATGTAATCTGTTCTATAGCATTTAAAAAACCTTTACTCCTATCTAGAATTATAAAGTGAGTTAGTTTGTTACACAATTAAAATTGATTCAAACGATCTTAGTAAAATTTTTAGGACCAAGCCAGTAAGAGGTAGACCTATTTTCGTTTTGAAAGTACTTAAGGGCTCCATCTTAAAGGCATTATTATTTTATTTTTGTTATTCGGTTGATTATCTAGTTATTGGTATTTGATGATTGCTAATATTGCTACACAGAGAAGTGAACAATTATCTAGGTAGTTTTAAATATGTTTATTTCACAAAATCAGAAAGAAAAACGCTCAACGCAAAGCATACATTTACTTTTAACATATTTTTTTTATAAATGAGTTTTACTGATAACTATTAAATGACTCAGCAAGGACAATAGCTATTTGTGTATCATGAGCGTAAAGTACGTCATTGCCACTCGAGAAATTTAGATGGCAGCACAAAGCGTCAGCTGAGTGCGGCCAAACGATTCGAGAGCAGCAATGACTATTTGCCCTCGTAATAAGCACAAGATTTTTCCTACCAACATAATTGCAATATTACAATTAAATGTTTTATTGTATACAAAATGTCATTTAGCTTATGTTTGATTTGTTTCTGTTGGAACACACTGTTAACTATCAAACATAACCTCAAACTAAAAAATAACAACCAGTGATTAGACAAGGTAACCTCATCATTAATATATTCCAAACCAGAGTCACAATGAATACTATAAAAAATAAGCAATGTACTAAACGACAACAATGACCAACAGATGTGGCATGGTTTGTAATAACAGCTGACTTTAAATTGCTGTTTGATTTAGCATGTGGTAAAGAACATTGCCGCTCTAGAGCGGAAAAGAAACGGAAACCGGATATGAACTGTTTTGCGTAGGCTTACAGGTGTGGTAATATTATTTCCTTGCAAGGAAAAGGTTTTTTGTGCATATTTTCTGAATAAATTGAAATATCCATCTGTGTTTCCTTGGTAAACAGCATTCAACTAGGTCAGTTCCTGGTTTAGATATAACACATTGCTGTAGGATTTAAACAAATGAAGAATGAGGTCACTGTACTTTGTGGGCAGTTACTGACTACTTAATTAAACAATAAATTAAGTATATAATGCACTTAAAATGCACATGAATAGGTAGTTATATTTCCTAAGTATACTGTACAAATATAAGCGTAATCTGTATTTGAGTCATCTAAAGTACTTCACAAGAACCGAAAACTAGTGCATAGTCTATCGAGTGTTTACAAAATCTACATCCTAAGTTTTGTGTTTGCACATAATATTATCAAATACAAAATTGCACAATATGCCTGATAGAATGTAGTTAATAATAAAAAATAAAAAAAATGAAACAAAGGGTTAATTGTGACATGAAAAAATTATGTTTTGTGAGTTATTAAATGTTCTACTTGCATGGTACTGATTGAAAGAAACAAGCCACATTTGCAACCAGTGCATTTTTGACCAAAATAAACTAGACTCAGTAATAATAAAATCTGAAATTTTTATGCGAAAAACTGATCCAATCTTTAATAAACAAATGACCCTACTTAATACAAAATGAATAATTACATTTCATCATCAATTTTTGGTTTTCTATTGATAAAATCCCCTGTAAAGTTTCATATTTAAAACAACAGAGTTATTATAATAAATGTATTAAAATTAACCTAACAGTTTACAAAATTCTAATTCACCAAACTATTAATTTAAGACAATTAAGTTAGAAGGATTTAGTTACCGCTATAATTAAATTTTATGACTTAAAAATGGTAGTAAATAAAATTCTGGATTAGATTTAAATAATACACTTGGAAAACATTTCTTGATAAGGCTATAGAAAAAAAACAACACTTTCCAATAATTGACTTACACAATTACTTTATTTTGGCACATTTTAAAACATACAATACTCAAGAATAGTTGTTTAAAACCCATTAAAAATCCGTTTAAAAAACTAGTATCAACTTTTGTGATAGTGATAGTGTTAAATGGTGAAATTGGTATAACTAAAATTTTAGTAAGACCCTATAAGTCTTTATTGGGCATTCCAAAAGAGTTTCCTTTTTAAAAACCAAACCATTTGGTTTGTGTAATTATTTTTCATACTTCTGAGTTCTGAAGGAATTTTCAAATTAAAATACAACCACAGTTTCAACAGAGACCATCTTAGTCTCATTTATAAAAAATCCTAAAATTTTAGATTAGTACAATAAAATTGGAAAAACTTATAAAATAGCTAAAAACAATTGTAATAAATTAATATAAAACTAGATTATTGAAAGCAAAAGCTTCTATTATGTAATTAGATATTGATTACTAAACCGTCTACTTGAAATCTGTCTTCAAGAGATACATATTTGCTAGAACTACCTTAACAAGTTATGTGCAATGGTAATTTTTAAACTCTACAACTGATAAAGTCCTGCAATTGCACAAACATCACACAGCAGTATTATGTTTAGAAATTGCCTTGTAAGGCTCCGTAAAAGATAAAAGCCAAAGAAAACAATGAGAGAGAAAAGAATGAATAACTTTAATACTTATTCATTAAATTAAAACCCAAAAGAAGGAAAACGCCATAACAATGTCGTAAGTGAGAATGTGATGTATTCTAAAACGTGTTTTTTATTTGTATACAATTAAAGCTAGAAAATTTAATGATATCAAATTTTGCCTTTTATTTGTGAAGACAAAAATATTGCCAAAGTCAAATAAATTACAAACGATACCAAAACGACAGTGAACAAAAATGTTTATGTCCCAATAATCTTTCTTTAATTATATCAAGTAGATGAGTCTTAAAATCAGGATGCTTCAGGACAAGAAGGTAAACAATATTACTTTCAATGATTCAACATTTAGAAGACTTACAATCACAAATTTAACGTTTTTACTGACAAGAAAAACTTTAAATATCTATCGTAACTAAAAACGTATATAAACCCTCCCGCTATTATTTTCATATTTATTCTTCGTTTTGACATCACTATTGGATGTGATTTTAAAGAGTAAAATTTCAGTGACCCAGCAGTGGCCATATTAATTGACAACTTCATAACTCAAACAAAATGACAAAGCATCTGTACATGTACCTATAAAATCTTTGTATGTTTTGTGCTGGTCAAATTTTTATGTCTTATGCCTATATTGTCTGCACCCGCAGAACCTTAATTGATAATTTTGACTGGTGATATGGAATATAGAAAAAATATATAACAAGTAAAGATTTTTTTGTATTAATGCCTTTATTTCTCAGTTAATATACCCACAGTGCAATAATGCCAGCGTCATCAAGAGAATCTTGATGAGTTGTAGTGATCATAGTGAATTATGAGGCGGTGGGCATAGTAAGGAATGTGACTTCTCGTGTAGATGTAAACTTTTGCCCTGAACTGTCAATTTCTTTTAATTTACCACATCAGCAATGCTAGTGGGACCTCAATTATTAATGTGAATTAAAAGAGAAAGGCATAAAATAGATTTATCTTATCTTACATTTGTTTTAAATTGATTTTCTCATGTGATTTGAATACAGAGTTATATTTTATTTCAAACCAATAACTGTTTCATATTACATTTCTTGTGGAAAATCCACTCCTAGAAGCCTAGCAAAATTTGTTTTAACTTCAATTGAAAAGAAAAGATATTTTGTAATGGTTCATAACAAAGGGAATAAAGAGTTATGGCTGTCTTTGTTTAGTCTGGATTTTACGAAAGTCGCACTGTCATTCCGCCACAACGTAAGTCTTTGATGATCGTAAGTCTTTGATCAAGAGTAAAAAGTGCTTTCGATTTTAGTGTCGTATTTGAAGTCTAACTGGTATAAGGACAATTCAATTTGGATTATTTTGTGGTTGGTAAAACTTTTTAAATTTTTAAGGGACTAAAATAGAATACATAATAACAATAATAAGGGTTAGCTATAATAATATTAATAAAACAAGCAACTGAACCATTTTGGACACAAGTAGAGATAGTGGCAGTTTAAGTATTGCACAGACTAAAATAGTACATATGAATAAAATAACCCGTTTCACATAAGTACTTACCAGTAGAAAAAAAATGTAAAAAATATAAATTTTATAAAACAATAAAATTTACTACAGTAATATTTGGTTTTAGCATGTTTGTTTTAGCTAATTTTATGAAAAATTGATACAAGTAAAGCTTTGTCATACTAATAAAGTATATGAAAAATGTGTTACCCTATAAATAAATAGATATATAAATAATAAATAAATAAATAAACAGTATAGAAATAACATTCTTGTAGTTTAATCATCAGGTACTTAGTATTAAACATTTAATATTATAAATGGGAATCATAATCAATCAATTATTATACATATCTTTTAAGTTTTAGTTTTTCAAATATTCTAACAAAGAATAATATGAAAAAAATTAATAATAAAAATTAAAAAATAAACAAAATCATATTTTTAAGTAGAAGTTTTTACTAAATACCTTCAGGTGAAAATATGACTAAGGTCCACAGTGATTTTAAAGTAGATTTTTTACATTTTTTACCATTTTTATAATGACACACAATTGAATATTAAAAATCATTTATTAGGCAACAATGTAAGAGACAATGACCAAACATTTCTTTGGAAAGAAATGAAGATAAAAATCCTGGATTACTATCTTTCAAAATACTAATACAAGTCTCCAGTTTTTTATGAGTAATTAACACCAGTTATCAATCAAAGACAAACGTTGTTGTAACACGTTTGCTGATGCTGTAAAAGATCTACCATAATTTTCAGACTTTATTTTAATAAAGCTTACTTTTGTCGATTTCTCCTACAAGGATTACAACCATTTTAAAAGAGTAACTGTACAAGGACTTCCTGCATTTTTTAATGTAAGTTATTGGACAGACTGTACGTAAAAACATAAAAATTATACATTTGCATCTATGGTGAAACTTTCTAGGTCATTGACTCTTGGTCGCAATAAGACTTTGTATCATTAAGACTGGGTGATCAGAAGCGATGATGAATCCAGTGTGATTCGAGAAAGGATCAGTCTTGCATCAAATTATCCTGGAGGGGGTAGGAACTTGGATGTCCTTCTGTGAAAATGCCTGAACCAAAAATTTAAAATTAAATACTTTTTCACTAAAAATATTACAAACCTATGATAACTACTATTTGCATTCCACATGGCGTAGACCCACAGTAAATTCTTCAAAGGTACACCCAATTTTTAGCTAATCTATTTGACCATTTTGCTTGGGATTTTACGGAAACCTTCCAATGCAAATAGTTAAGAAAGTGCATTACACAAATAATATAAAATCTGTGTTATATTATACAAAAAATGAAATAATGAATTTGAATTTTTTGTCAAAGGTTATATATTGGTGTCGACTGCTTGAACAGTAACTTTCATTGGCTCATAATTTAAAGACAGTATCATAAATTTTACACCAGCGCTTACATTACGTCATTCAAAATCTAGTCAATCTAATGTATACATGTTGGTTTTAACCTTTGGTTTACAAGGACAAAACAATTTAAATGCTCTGGACTTTCCCTATTCATTTCACACAATTTTTAAAATCTGTATCATTGTTCTGCAATAATAAGTAGTGACACTTCTATCCATAGAAAATTCACAGTCAGCCAACTAAAATCAAGTTTGTGAATCAAAGCTGAATTTACATCAGTATTCCCAAATAACAAATAATGTATAAAATAATTATAGGAGCGTATTTCACTCAGTTCTTCTATAAAGCATTTGACAATTACTTTGAAAATGGAGCTGACCTTATCCTATAAAATAATCAAGATTTTATGATTTTATTTCATTTATAAAAAAAGTAGTACCAAAATTAGATAACTAATTCTATGTGTAATTTGTTTTGGCTTTTAATTATATTAAAATGGAGACTTCAGCCAATTCTAAACGCACTCTCACAAGGCAGTTAAGTTAGGTTAGATCAGCCTAAACTGCAATCATAACTCACTGGTCTTGCGGCGTAGTCTCAGTGGCGAGCACACTAGCCCACACGGCGAGGGGAAAGCGACGACTGCGTTGGGGGGTATGGAGGGGGGAGACACTACGACTGGGCCGAACCGTAGGTCCCGGCCGGCGGCCGATAAAGTCTCGGCAGCGTCAGGATCTGCAGACTATTGAATGCATACTTGCGAACCCCGACATTCTTGTACGTGTTCTCTCTGCGACAACCCTCGCTGCCAAACAACCAGACTGGCATTATTAGGATGTCTTTGCTTAACTTAGTCAACACATCCACAAAGTTATAACCTTGGAATTCCTTAATTTTCCCCCATAAATGGCATGGTGCTCATTACGTAGATTTGCTGCCACAGGATGTTGTACACAAATAACAGGAAATCACCAACTAGTGATGATGCATCCCAAATTTTAACAGTTATTCTAAAAGGTAATTGTAGTTTGATTACACATTTAAATAAAATAAGGATTTTTATTATCTTCTTTACAATTACAAAAGTGATAAAAAATTCTAAATTATTTTTAAAAGTTTTTAAAAATAGTTTTAGTGTAAATTATTAAACAACTTATTATTGTAAATGTGTCAAATTGCATTTTTCCAAGACTAAAACGATCCCAAATGTTCAAAGAAGCTAAATATTAAATATTGCAGGAAAATTTTACCACACAAAAAATAAAACGACAAAGCTGTACGCAACAAAATCCTGGCCTCACCTTCTCATGCAGTTAAGTGCCCTCATAAATTCGTGTTCAGCCAAGTCATACTCTGAGCGAAGAATATTGCACTGCTCTAGTGTGACTGACATGCCGGTCCGATCCTTGGCACTCTTACAGCTTGTGAACCTCAGCCCTGTGGACACAATTGGAATTATCCTCGATACTTCAACTAAAGCATTAAATACTGTAACATTCTGATTGGTATTGACTTCATCAAAATTAAAATAGAATGCCACTTCTTAGAACTTGCTATTAAAAAAATTTACCAAGAAAAATACTGATTTATTTTTATGTCAAATTCATAGCGAGTTTAATGCTACCAAGTTGGCTAAAAACAAACCTCGCACAGCGCTGTATAAAATAGAGTACAGTAACAACTGAAATATACAGCCTTCAGGTTAAGGTCGTTTGTTAGTGTTTTTTGTTGATTACAATTATTAATTAAAATGAGCTATTAAATATAGTGGTAACAGATCTAACACAAGTACCAGTCCAGTAAACAGTCAATCATAACATCCTAGTAAAATAAAATAAATGAAAACATGTAGGATGTTGTAAAACAGAAAAGGACAATTAACATTTCCTTTTAAGTCATACTTATATGAGTACAAAAGAGGTGTTGAGTTAAAATATTTAAAAAGTTAATGAAAATCCACTATATCATAAATTAATGTGTTAAGTAAGTAAACAGTATTAATGGTGTATTGACTAAATTAAAGGCAAACATTAATGAGTGAATGCAATAAAATCTAAAGTTTGAAATAGATTAACTCAAGCTGACTGCAACACAACCATGCTAAAGTGGCTTTCAACTTAACACTTTCATATTAGCCACATTTTTATTTTTTAGTCTACTATCCTATAGCAAGGACATTGCCCAAGCTCTCACCTTTCATCCTGCGACATATCCTGGAGGATAGGTGCAGGATCTCCACGTTTTTGCTCTTGGACACCAACACGGAGGCCTTCAGCTGTTCCACCAGGTGTTCCAGACTACAATACACCCCGTTGTGGAGCACCCCTGTATAACATAAACAAACTGTGCTAAACTCTCGTTAGAAGATCATTTTTCTAGACTAGAATGATTCATACGGCAAGATTCAAGTAAAATAATAATAAATGGATGGTTTTTAGTGGAGGGAGATCAGCAATTAACTGACTGTTCTCCTCAGTCAATGCCTGAGAGGCCTGAAATTTTTTGTTTTCTATGCAAGTGTACCAACAGCTTATGTAACTTCTGAACCACGAGAGCGGCTGAACAATTTATTAAGATTTAAGTCAGGTATAGCCATAGAATGTTTTTTGGCAATATAGCATAACAATTTGTGTTTCACTTACTTAAACTTATTTGGTATAACTTTTTTGAGGAAATGGCTGGATACAAAAATGGGAAATGCGTAAACATCTTCCTACAGAGAATTTCCCATATATTTATCAATGTTTCTGTTAACATGATAACTGTCAAACAGAACCTCTGATTTAGATTAAATTTGGTACAGAGGTGTAGGGGTAGCACTAATCAGGTTACGTTAAAAAAAAAAAAAAAAGAACAGCATGATAAGACCATGGGAACGGAACTTCATGGGATTCCCAAAGTAACAAATATTGTATTTTGGCATTTTTGTACCTTATTTTTTTTTACTTTCACAATTTTAACTTAAAAAAAAACCCCCACAGCGACATGGGTCAAAATAAGCCTCTGAAAGTAAAAAGTGAACAGCTTCGAAAGTAATGTTTTTAAAATTAATTAGACTTGAAGAGGTACACTTTTTGAGCACGCTTTCAAGCATGTATATTTTTTTCAATATATCAATGAAAATGAGAATTAACTATGGACAGTATGTTATTTTTATTGAGATTTATATAACATTAAATGCTTTTTATGTAATTCAATAATTATTTCATTGAACTTTATGAAAAGTTTGTTTTAGATTAATTGTTCCCTAATATTATTTTGGGGAGCCTGGATAATCAGAATAGCAAAGCCATATATGGCATATTCCACATCCCTACAATTGATTGGCTGGGTAAATGAGTTCACCTTTGAATCTTAAGTTTATCATTTTGATCCTGAAAAAATAGTAACTTTTTTGAAAATAAAAAAATGATTTAACCAAAAATAATGCTTTTGTTCATTGCACTATTAATAAAAACCCTGATTAATGAATCAGCTTGTCTTTGTCATCAAATTTCATGTGCTTTGATATCGATGTATCACAATTGCACCCACCTCTCCGCTCGTTGGGCACACTGAGCTTGCGGAACCGGTGGTAGTACTGGTTGAGCCGGTCGAAGTTGTCCACGTTGCTGCGCTCCTGTGGCTTGGTGGCACCCAGCGATTCCGCGAGCGTGGCCATCTCGTTAATGCCGATGTTGAAGAACACTGGAGTGACGTGGAATGTGACGGAGGCAGCAGGGGGTGAGGAGAGCGGGAGCAACGAGTGGACCGAGTCTGGCACCGGGAGCGACACGCTGAGCGCCGAGCCGCACTTGGTGACCTTGGGCACCACCTGGTCCTGCCTGCATGTAAACAGTGGTTAGTGTTAGTGGCGGGGGGCAAGGAGAGCGGGAGCAGCGAATAGACCGAGTGTGGCTCCAGGTTAGGACTCTGAATTGGGTCTATTTTAGAGTAATGGATGGATCCAAAAACCGCCTATTTCTTCTTCTTTTACACAGCCTCCACAGTTCTACTAAGGACATGGCTAGCACTTTCTTCTGCTGTGATATTTCAATTACTAATCATAACCACCAACTGAAAAATCTTAATACAGGGGCGCCGCGCCCAAAGGTTATCGATGATAACAAACATCAACGCTTCCTTGGCATGCGCCGCACGGCATTCACCGCACAGTGTGCGCCAGACCGTGTGAAAGAGCACTAATATGTGCAATTTTATGTGTTCTGTAAGATGTCGGCAAAAGTGTGATTCTGATTCACGACAATACTTGGCTCCATCTAACGACACAAACTCAGCAACAAATTCAGAACACCTTTGCCAATAACGTTCCACATCTGTATAGAACGTTTTATTCTTTTAAGGTTTTCTTTATAGGTATCTGACTTTATGGTTTCTCCTCTTGTCATAACCCTTTACTTGCATTAAACCCTTCAAAGCAGGAGATATATCGCACCTTACATTTGGCGGGACTTTCATTGGGCGCAACCATTTGGAAATGACACTGAGCTAAGACACCTGCTGTATTGTGATGAAACTTGGCTCAGAGTGACTTTATATATAAAGTTGAGACACACACAGTCGAGGTTCCGGGGAATCGTAGTTGAATTACAACTGATCTTTACTGTAATTTCTGGACACCCTAGGTAATTGATCACCATTACTCACCTGGTGTTGGGCGGACAGCGAGCGATGGTGAACGAGACGGTCTGCAGGTCCTCGACGGCCACCACCATGTCACCCCACATGTCGATCTCGTCTCCGTAGTAGCTGAGGAGACCCTCGAACGACACCAGAGGCCCCACCGTGGTCAGCACCAGCAGGAACACAGGGTCGGGCTTCTGGCACCACAGCTTGGCCATCAGAGCTGTCACCAGCGCGGTCAGCTGCAACACTCACCAGGTCATACGTCTCATTTGACCTAAGTCAGTATTCAGTAATAAATTAATATGGTGTGGCTTTCGGTTTGGGGAGATTAGCATTTAACTGATCGTACTCCTCGTCTCAAGTTATGTTGCTCAGATACAAGGAACAAGGTAAAGATAGAAAATGAATATAGCAGTGATTTTATAACAACCACAGAAGTAAGGCAGGGTGATGGGCTTTCACCAATCCTATTTAATTTGATAGTAGAAGAAGCCCTTCAGGAAACCAGAAAATTAGAAGAAGGAGTATTTGCAGGAACCAAAGTCAACGTATTAGCATTTGCTGACGATGTAGCCTTTGTAGCAGAAACCAAAGAAGATCTTAAACATTTACTACTAAAACTAAGAGAAGAAACCAGGAAAGTAGGATTAAAGATCAATGAGGAAAAAACAAAGTACTTACTTATTTCAAGAGCAAACCAAGTAGACAATTTTAACCTTCAAGTAGATGATATTGAGTTTCCTCGGACTACTGATTTTAAATACTTAGGGGTAAAATTCACCGAAGACAACAACGAAGAAATTGAAGTAGAAAGCAGACTTATAGCAGCAAGGAAAAGTTTCTGGTCTCTATAAAAAATTCTAAGCTCCAAACAAATGTCAAAAACTACAAAGATAAGAATTTCTCACATAATAATACAACCGGTACTCCTATATGGAATGGAAAATTTGGGTGTGTATATTTCTTCCCTCATAATTCCTTCCCTCTTATTTCGCACTGTTTATTTCTTCCCTCCACTAAAATTATAAGTGTATATTACTTCCCTCTACAAGGCAACTGTTTATTTCTTCCCTCTGGTACACTCCAAACTAAAAACGTAGACTTAGTCTAGAGAAAACTCAGGGACAAAATTACAGAGGGAACAAATAAACACTCTAAAATATAATTAACTAAACAGTTTGTTTATTCCTTTCCTCTGGGAGCCAAGTGTATATTTGTTCCCTCTGAGCGGCGAGTGTATATTTCTTCCCTCTGGCACAGTCAGCGCACCAAACAATAGACCTCGAGCCGGTCACGACGGTGTCTGCCGCCGCCACCGCTCGCTCCTTCCCGAACCGACGGTAACGGATTTTCTTTGTGGTAATAGACAGATTGGCTAGTTATCAATATATGAACACTAGGTAACTGGATATGATCCACTGAAAAGTCAAGCTAAAAAAAGGTTGGTTAGTTTGTTAATTCCTCTATTAGACGAGTAAATTCGCCCCGATCACTCAGCCCCACCCACGACGAGCTTGTTCGCTTCATACACAGATTGTTATTGAAGTCATTCTGTCATTCTATTAGACGAGTAAATTCGCCCCGATCACTCAGCCCCACCCACGACGAGCTTGTTCGCTTCATACACAGTTTGTTATTGAAGTCATTCTGCGCATTACTAAACTAGTGAGCAGCAATAAAATTTCCCATAAGAAATGTATTGAAATCTGTTTGAGTGTATATATTACTTCTCTCATAATTTCTTCAGTGGCGCTTAAGTTTTTTGTTTTTAACCAATGTTCATTGCTAATGCGTTAGGCATAGAGTAGGTACTATGTTGTAAAACTATATCTTGCCTACCGTGATATAATACACGAAATACAATTTGTTATTTCAAAAATATGTAAAAAAAATATACAAATTTATATTTTTATGGACTAATCTTATACTCTAAAACAAGCTCCGTTTGTTTGGGCAAAGTTTTTTTTCGCTCCAAGGATTTTTCATTTTTTTATTGAATATGGGGGTTTTGGCCACCAGAAATCGATTGGAGCTGGTCCCATAGCTGGGAAAAATCCGGTTTTCGTGCTAGAGCCCTTCAAAGTTTCCATGTTATCCTTATGGAGATTTTATTAATTGAACCAAAATCAGCTGATAACTGTAGATATAAACCAATGTGTTACATCTTTAACCTGTAGTTTATGACAATTATACCAAAGCGCAGCACCCGTCGGCTTGGCGAGTGAGCGAAGCGAACGAGCTCGTCTTTAAAATGGAAGAGGGCGAGTGAGCGGAGCGAACGAGCTCGTCTTTGAAATGGAAGAGGGCGAGTGAGCGGAGCGAACGAGCTTTGTGTGAGAACGAAAGAAATAATTTTACCGAGCTTAAGCTCGGTCCCCCTGGTACTAACAATAAAAAGAGGTTTTTATGACGTAATTAAAATAACTAGGGATCGCCCACTGGACGAAATTCAATCAATAGTTCAGTTGATCATAAACAGTTGGTTTAAAATGTTTTACCACGGAAACATCTGTTCTTCCTGACTTGCTAGCAATTGTATTACCAACAGCTGTCTAATGATTCGGTCAATCATCCTTCTCCTATTAACATTAAAACTTTGAAAGCTTCTAGGGCTCAGCCGGGGCCTACGAAAAATAGCGGGCCTGCATGCATGCATACATGTTTGGACCGGATGCGGTCCATTTAAAAGCATTGCAATAGCCTGACTTTGCTATAGTTTTTGCGTGTACTTTTAAATGTAATTCAATGAAGTCTTAAGTGTTGCATACCTTTCTAATCATCATTAAGGGTGCGCTCTACCTCGGCGTCAAAATCGTCGAGCGAGACTGTTAACTGCCGCTATACGCGGAATCTCACATTTTGGAAAATATATGACGGGTGATTTTAAAATTTGTTACTTTAATGCTTTTTTTGGTTTCAGTGCGAAATCGATCTGTGGTCTAATAACGATGTTTTTGAAATTGCAGACCTTTCGCATCTCCCTTATTGCATCGTTATCTATAAACTTTTTACCAATCTTATTGTAGATTCTTGTTCTTAAGATTATATTGTACTCATTTATCGTCTTATTTTTTCTCAAAAAATTGTTTTTAATACGTTAAAACTTGATACAAAAACGCATATTTCAACATTATTAGCAAGCACCCTGCTTAGTAATTTAAATTAATATCGAAATTTTAAGACGATAGCGGAGTACAAAATTATATTACGAAAAGAATGACACTAAAATATTTTAAATCGGTTTACAACTGGGGCGACAAA
Organism: Neoaliturus tenellus; assembly: GCA_030545055.2. Taxonomy (NCBI): domain Eukaryota; kingdom Metazoa; phylum Arthropoda; class Insecta; order Hemiptera; family Cicadellidae; genus Neoaliturus; species Neoaliturus tenellus. Next base: position 264,524,832 of record CM061531.1, read on the forward strand.
CACGGAGATTCTAAACCCTTGCATCCGCGCGCGGCAGATGGGTAGAGCGCACCCTTAAATTACAAATTGAACGATACTAATAACGTTATGCTTTGCAAAACTTAAAACACATTCTTTAGGTAAAACAAAAATTTCAGTTTATACCACTGTAGGGCGTATTGTCTTTTTTGTAAAGAGTTTTCATCTGATGTTTTCAAAGATATTTCTGGGAATAAGACATGAAATAAACCTATTAAATTTGTAGACTGCCGATTAGTCTTTTTATTTTTGTTAAAAACAAGTTAAATTTTATATTTCACCTTCTAAAAAATCATCATTAGCAATTAAATTAGTAGTTTTCATCACTAGGAGCAAAAGTGAGTCTTTTTGGTGCGCAATCGTGTTTTAAAAATGAGGCGCAGCCGAGTTTTTAAAAACGATAAAGCATCAAAAAGACACTTTTGCTCCGAGTGATGAACAAAGTTTTTTTATCATAATGCAAAATTATACTTTTGAACGTTAAAAATATTAAAGTTTTGTTTTCGAGGTTATATTAACAAAGTTAGTAATATGCAGTGTTTACATTTCTGTTATTTACAAACAATACTCTTTATAACATTGGTATTTCAAAATTCTGCTCCTCAACATTGATAAATTAATACTAATATACTTATAAAACAGCTGACTTTTCAGTACTAGGACCTAAAAAATTCTCCACCTGATTTTTCAGTCCTAGGACAATAAAGAAACGGTTTTGGTACAATTGAGAGAACAAAAAACAGGCTGATTTCGTGCAGAATGATAAAAATAATTTTATGTCAACAGCTGCTAAGTGTAAACAAAACTATAAATTGAATACAATTTTTCCCTTTATATCGAAATAAACTTCTAAGAATATTTTTTAATTTTGCAGTTATGGTATAATTTTGTTTCTTATTTTATTTAAATTAGAACATAAAAGTCTTGTTTAATAACCTATTATCTAATTCCTAAGAGATGTAAAATAAGTGAGGGATGTCACGTTTTCACAATGTTATCTTATGGAAACTTGTGCTGCAGATCGGCCGCATTTAGTCACGTGACTTTGGTGGTGGGGGAAGTATACAGGCCCGTTAGATATCATAGGCCCCGGCTCAGCCCTGGAAGCCGATGTGAATTAATGGGATTCTGCTCATCTACAGGCAACTAAGTACCTTTCATCGCGGAATGCGCGAATTTCTCCTTCTATGCACACAAGCTGAGAAAAAAGGAGGAAATGAAACATGCTTGCCTATTAATATATAGTTTATGGAAGTTCTCATGATAATTAAAATAGACACATCCAGTCCAAAAGAAAATGGATTTTTTAAATTTATTTATTTGGCTTCATGGCATAAAAAACTATATATATCAATAAACGATCACCTGGGCGGCAAAAGTTGACAAATTTCAAAAGCAACATAGCAAACAGTTCGTGGAAAAGTGTATGTTAATAATACTAACGCACAGAAACTAACTCTGAAATAAGGTTGAAATAAATAAAAAAACGCATCTCAATAAATAGCCTACCCCTTTGTACAGTAAGGAGTGAAATAATTTTAAGCCATTTAGTTGTTTACTACTTCCAAGAGTTACTACTCCATTATGAATAATAAAAGTTAATAAAATGTGGTTGTTCACTGTCACTACAAATTTGTCCACAGTCCTTTCTTCCACAAGTAAAGGCATACTTGGCCGCGCACTACGACACTTGAGATAAACGAGGCGATGTCGGTTATTACAATCATTTGCAAACCAATAATATCCCTCATTGGTATGGAATAAACTGTGACCTTTCCGTTTAGCACTTATTTCTACAATTCTATTCATACCCTAACACTCTTACCTAACAATTTACTATTGAGATAACAGAACAACAATGATTAAAACTTAATGCAATATCACTAATCTAACACTTGTAAACATAAAAATACAACCCAAATTCTTCAATGTCCACAACCCTCACTACTCAAAGTCTTTAGACCAACTGAATGACTGTCACACTTACTACGGATTACATTTGCATTTCGATATATTTGTAGTGGGGGATTTTGTTAACCAATAGTTCACTCGGAAAGTACAGGGTGGACATTCTTTGGTTCTGGGACCTCGACGAGCGAATCCCAACTACTCAACTATTTCCCTTCCTCTCTTATTGTATAATTGGAAAACCCAAATTAAAGGTTTACCGATTACGTTTCGTAATAATCACAATGCTGAAATTTACAATTTTATGGTACACCAGTTTTAGTAGGCCTATTTAGGCATATATTTTCCAGTTGGCACTGAGACATCAGTGTGAGTGTAGGTTCAATCTGAAGTTTAAGCATATCCCTTCGTGAAGCATTCTTAATCTATTGTCAATTGTGTTTTTTTTTTTTTTTTTTTTTTTTTTTTTTAGCGATTATGTAATAAGTGATCTAAGATTATCCCCCCTTCTTTCTCGAACTAAAATATTACTTTACGTCAAAATATTACTATTAAGCCGCATCCGCACTGGCCGAACATTCGTGGCGAACACAAAAAAATCAACAAACATACCTATCGAACAATTACCGTCCATATGATTTACATTCTAAAAGGTTAGCAACGAACAGACAAAAGTTTGGAATAACTTTGTTCGGCGAACATGTTCGGCCAGTGCGGACGCGGCTTTACGTACGTCATAACATTAATGTCAAAAAGATTTCTTGCTCTTAACAATTCTTATGGGAAAAACCATGCACTTCAACCACCATTATTAAAGAGTTGCTGAAAAAAACCTGACTCAACTAATTGTCAAAGCACGAACCCTTGCTCCAGTATAAATATGTGTTTTTTCCATTGGAGCCAGTAAATGAATTACTAAATGATACAATAATCGAATAAATTTATCAGTTTTCATTTTTGGTAGGCCTTATTTACAATGGTGATTTTGACTACTTAGTTAATAAAAGTAAAAAAAAAAAAAAACATCTATAAGCAAATTATAAATTTGCAATTAAATTTTAAAACAAAAGAATTAGCAACAATAATGAAATTAGCTGGTAATCAACGAGGTTACATCTACGTGTTAGTTTCAACAAACTCATACCAGAGTTCATAAGAGTGCATCACCTTATGCCTACATTAAATATAGGCGAGTGAGCGGAGAGAACGAGTTCGTTTTGGAAGAAAAATGCCTTTTGAGCTTTGTATGTTAGCGTACAGTCAGATTTAGCATACAGATATTTATATTCGTATTTATAGACTATTTATAATAGTACTTGGTTGACGAGCATTTGCTCGATAAACTAAAATGTCAAGTGAAAAAGGCTTTTTTCTTGTTCGCAAGACGAGCTCCTTTGCTCCGTTCACTTGCCTTTCTGACTGTTTAAGCCAGCAATCTACGGCTCTGCCTACGGATGCTGCACAAGTTGAACCACAAGTTGTATCTGTAACACGTGGATTCTAGTTTCTTTGTTAACAGCATAATTGTTAATAATTTTTTTAAAATTCAATTTCAATTTTCAAAATTGATTGGAAGAAAAAGATGAAAGAAGAAGAAAAGTGCTTTATTCAGACTCCTAAAATGCGTATTTATTAACTTGGTCAACTTATTGATTATTCCTAAAGAATATGTGAAATAGTTCAGGCCATTTGCACTCAGACTATAGTAAGTTGACTGTTGGCCGGATCGTACTTCAAATTGATTACTGTAGTTGTATTTGTACTTTTACAAAACTTTTATTTATCAAAACATTTATAATCACCAGTATAAAGTAGGCTACGAATTCAAACATGATCAATTGTTTTTATTATGGTACCATTTATAATAATTTAGAAACTGGTTGCAATGGCGATACATATGTTTATACTGGAAAACGTGGTTAGCACTTTGACAGTTTGGTAAGCAGTTTTCATTATTTCTTTGTTTTAATTTTTAACTCCATAATGCCAATGTTAAAATTATTCTAATTCTAATTAAATATTATAACGGAATTAGATTTTCCTGGTATAGAGAGAGACCTGTATTTTTATTATTTTTATTCAAGAAGTAAGTTATTTGCAAAGTTTGAAGTCGTTCGTTAGAAATGTTGGTTGTCGTTGTTGTTGTTGTTTTTTTTTTTTTTTTTTTTTTTTTTTTTTTTTTTTTTTGTGTTTGCGCAACAAGTTTGCCACAAATCGGCCAGTACGGACGCGGCAACTGAACATTTTATTCGCTTAAAAAGAGAGGACTTTTTTACTAATCCCACATAATTATGCACTGGACTGAATTCTAACTGTTAGGCCAAATTTTCCTGGCTTTGAATAATTTCTTTGTCTATTGTAAACTTAAATGAGTTCTCTGATTTTAACTGTATGTATTATGAAAGTGTACAAAATGCTGTCAAAATTTTATTGTAAACTGAATGATTTATGTGTTAGATTAAATAATAATTTGCATATTTGCCACATGATCTACAACTTTGTGTATCAATGAAAGTAATTTCAAGTGGGTTCTCTGATTTTACTTGTGTGTAGGCCTATAGAAAATATAAAAGTGTACCAAATCCTGTTAAAATTATATTGTAACGCTACCGAACCCAATTATTTAAGTGTTGGCTTAAGTAATAATTCGTATATTTGTCGCATTTTATACAACTTTACAATCGACATTGAGGATATGTTCTACAGCCCTCAAAATATTCGGGCTGTCGAATTTTTTTTACGGAAGACTATATAAGTTCAAACTGTTTGCAAATATTTGTGAGAAGTCTGTTCTCCTTTTTATAATCATACTGTTGACACTTTTGGCATATAAATAGTAGTTTCTAGTTATTTTTTATTAGGCCTATTACAGGTATTATTTCTACTGGAAATTTTAAAGGAGGAAATGGGAAAAAATTGTTTTTAAAAATAGGAACAGAAATTAATGAATGTCGAGATGAACAGCAAACGTCGAAAAGTACAGTTAAATGCATCTATATATATATATATTTTAAACAGACGCATTAGTGGATCGTAACCAGTTACTTAGTGTACATAAATGGATTATAACTAGCCGACTTGTATATGCGTGAATTACCACATAGAGGCTTTTTAAGCTGTTCATTTAAACTGTCCGTAGCGGCCAGGGTGAGGAGCGGTGGCAGCGGCAGACACCGTCGTGGCCGGCTCGAGGTCTATTGTTTGGTGCGCTGACTGTGCCAGAGGGAAGAAATATACACTCGCCGCTCAGAGGGAACAAATATACACTTGGCTCCAGAGGGAAGAAATAAACAAACTGTTTAGTGAATTATATTTTAGAGTGTTTATTTGTTCCCTCTGTAATTTTGTCCCTGAGTTTTCTTTAGACTAAGTCTACGTTTTTAGTTTGGAGTGTACCAGAGGGAAGAAATAAACAGTTGCCTTGTAGATGGAAGTAATATACACTTATAATTTTAGTGGAGGGAAGAAATAAACAGTGCGAAATAAGAGGGAAGGAATTACGAGGGAAGAAATAAACCCTCCCGAAAATTTAGCCTTGAGCAAAAACTCAGAAAAAAAGTTTATGGTCTTTGAGAACCAAGTATTAAGAAAAATACATGGTCCAATTAATGAAAATGACATTTGGCGAATCCGTAAAAATCAAGAATTAAAAGACCTTTACGGACAGCCCGACATTATAGCTATGATTAAAAGTCAAAGATTGAGATGGGCAGGTCATAACAAGAAGACCAGAAAACACCCTTATTAAGGACATTTTTGAAGGGAGACCAGCAGGCACTAGACCACTAGGAAGACCAAAATTAAGATGGCAGGACCAAGTCCAAAAAGACCTCAGACAAATTGGAGTAACCTGGGAACAAGCTGAAGACAGTGAAGAGTGGAGGCGTATCGTTGCCGAGGCCAAAAACCAACTTTGGTTTGAGTGGCCATAGCGGTAAGTGGTAAGGTAAGTACTCCTCGTCTCAGATAAATGCACCTTGCAAGTGAACCAGTGGCATGATGTAACTGCCATACCTCGGGAGAGGCCAATCGATATTTCTATTACGTGATGTGACTCGACCCGAGCCAGCAAGATGATAACTCATAAGCTCTACCACTGAGCAACAACTGTCACCTGAATGCAGAAAATAGTATTCTCAGTGACACCATTTTAAAAATTGATTACCAAGGGTGATACAATAAAGATAAATACAAGTGTAAAATTTGCATTAAAAAAGAAATAAAAGAAGAGTCCCACAAACCCGGACTTTGATAACCCGGGATTTTGGATTACTCGGAAAGCCTGTCTAGCATTACGGATGAGCCTCTCATAACTAAGTAAGGGAAAAATCGAAAAATCCACGCCACAGCCAAAGTGTTTCAAGTGTCCTTTTTAATGTGAAATGTTTTTGTATGTAGTTTTAAGTATGTAAATATTTGTTTGATTCATCTGACACAATCTATCCGACATTGTTGGTCAAAGATTAAGGAGACAAGTATCAAGTATCAAGGAAGTAAGTTTTTTTTCAAAGTTAAATTTTTATGATAATCTCTAAGTAAGAACCTGTCTCGGTAACATATGCAAAACATTTCTTGGGGTTATAAATGACATTGGTTTGTTGAACAACTTGATTTCTGGATGTTAATATTTATTCTACTTTAAATTAGTTGTTTTTGTCCTTTTTTTTTGAGCAGGCCTTAGGCCTATTTATGTAATACAGTTTAGTTTTCTTTAAAATTTTTCCAATAGTTTTCATCCGTATTTTTTATGTACAACATTTTCATTATTATTTTCATTATTCGTACCAAACGTTTAATATTTTATTCAACAAAAGTTGCATTAAATTTGACATGGACGACATTTTTTCTTTATATTGTTTAGTGATTTGGTTTGAATTTCTTTGGCGACAAGAAAATTTCTACTTTTCCCTAATCTCATTGTAAATTGCAAATATGAAATTAGATATTTTAAATCTTTTCAACAAACGACGTTCATTGTAACTTATACAAAAACAAGTGGAACAATTTGGAAACAACCAGTTGATATTTAACATTAATTTGTCTTTATACAACACTCAGATAAAAGTCTAAACGAATATTTCCCGATAGTTTTGAGTCAAGCAATCCCGTCCCGAATATGAGCGGGAAATAAAAATTCCCGTCTCGTCCTGAACGAAAAAAGTATTCCCGTCCATCCCTGATATTAGCTAGTAATTCTTAAAAAATGGGACTTGGAATTACAAAACATTTCTTAAGCTATAATTTAAGGGTGTTTCTAAACTTTTTTTAATGCTTGGATTTTAATCTAAAACCCCACATAGGCCTATTTCATCAATTCCTACAAGAATACAATAGTCAAAGTTTTTATCTTTTAGTTTTATTTTTTGTTTAAAATTGCAAATTTGCTCACTAAAACAGTTGTATTGTTTTTAACTACTTAAAAGATAAAATATAAGGCCAGTTATATAGTAGAATAAACATTTAATATGTATATATTTTCTTGCAATAACTAACTGGTCTTACTCGATCTTTCCATGGAGTAAGCTAACTTACATTCGCAATCTATCTTTTTGCTGTTTTTTTAACAGTGAAATATCAGGTCATATAGAAGTTTTATTATTACAGATATAAGTTGCATGACTGGTCTTTTTTTGTGTGTATTAACAATCCTAAAAACTGCTGTAACGAACTATTCCGATTTCCAAATAAAGCCACCACCTAGTTTGACGGCCACTCACCGCTTGCGAGAAGCAGACGTGCCGTCTATACCGCACGTTGCACGCCTTCTGCGCAGTGCGCCGGTCCTCCTGCACACGGAAAGCGCTGTGCGTCAGCCGCGCCGTCTTGAGCAATCCATCCATCGCCTGGCGCAGCTTGCGCATGCTCGGCCGCAGCTCGGTCGTCCAATCGGTGATTGCCGCAAAGTCCAGCCCCTCGGTAAACTTGTTCCGCACGACATTCGCACAGTCCACGGCCTTGTTGAGCGCGTCATCACTGTTCGTCCGTTTAGGGTTAGTCCGTGGTTGGTTCACGATCACATTGTTGTCTGTCCCGTTCATGCCAACACTGCCCGGCTGACTCGTCACCACTTCTTGCTGGGCAGACAGCTCACTGCGGAAACTCTTTGATCTGCCCATGCCTTTTTGGTTCCTGGGGCAACAGCGTGTTAATGATTAAAACAGTATGATTGCTATTCAATTCAACAATTCTTTATTAAATTGTATGTATATTACAATATCCATGAATGGCGTCAAAACGATAACAAAAAAGTTTGAAATGCAGTAAGAGAAAAATAAACAGTACAAGTTGGAAGCCTGATGTCTGAAGATGTTTACACATTGGGAACATTAATAAACTATTTAATGATTAAAGCTCAAATGACTACATGTAAATAAAATCTCCAGAAGAGATTTAAAAATTATGTTTTTCCTTGAAAACTTATTTAGAACGCACGTATATTACATATACCCACGTAAAACACACTACACAGCTGAGTGGTTATAGACTCGCATTCTAATTCGAAGATTGCCAGTTAAACTGTCTCGTTGGCAACAGCGCTCATAGCGGCTGATCATGTACATTAGCTCTATTTGGTGACAACTGCAACAAACTACAATGATATGAAAGCTCGCCGCCAGAGATGCTACCGTCAGTAAGGACAGTTGTTTTATAAGAAGTGACGAGAACTGAATCAACTGCCGATTGAAAATATATTTCCTAACCTCTAAAATGACCCGGATTAGCTGAATCCATTCAGGAAATAATAGACGATCGCTTTGCGCAAAGAGTAAGACCATCCTGTCTGTAAAGCTGTTTGATCATATGAATTTATATCGATCAGAGTAAACTAGAAACTTTCTTAATTTTTTAATTTGTTTAGCGAACACTAAGCTTTTACAGTATGGGCAATGTTTTCAAAATAGCTATATTTTACATTGTTATATATGTTCCTTCCAGAGGTTTAGATGTTGTGATAAACGTACTCTGTGGCTTTCTTGTACTTTGCCTACTCTTATTGGATTGGTTGTTACGCTTACTCTGTCTCTAAAATAGTCAGGCCTACTAGCCTACTAATACATCACATCTTTGTTTAATGATAGTTGCCCTGGAAGTTTTATGAAATAAGTTTAGGATTTGAATTTAACCAAATGTGAAGCATAAATAGTTTAGTTGTAAATAAATAATTAATAATTGTAATCATGAGTGATTCTAACACTGGCGATACCACTCCAATGATGGCATCACCTGCCTCTTCTACAATAGGTCTAGTCTACTGCGACTACTAATGCCTGCTAAAAATAGTTTTTGAGTTCCGATTTTTCTTTACATTAAGTTAAACTTTGTTTTTCTATATATTTAGGCGCCGAATAAAAAAAAGTTTGATACAGCATGTAGGCTATAGCTTTTCATTTTTAAAAAGTTGCAAGGTATTCTTTTGGTTGTTTCCTAAATTTAACCAAATTGTTTTCTTATAAAAATTGTCTAGGCAAGTGAAATAAAAATTTACTACCATGAAGTAATTTTTCTTTTCATACAAATTTAATTGGTTTCGTTCCATCTTCCTGTGAACTCTGGTGTTGTATTGATGACTATTTCCTGTGAAATTTGTGTTTTGTTTGACATACATTATTGTTTAAAAAATATATAACCCATATATATCGTTAAAACTCCAATATCTGAAAAATGCTGTTTAACGGAAATTGGCCTATTACAATTGAAGACAATTCTTAATTAAAGTCCTAGTTTTTACTATTTTTCTAGACCAGTGTTTCTCAACCGGTGGTACACATACCACTGGTGGTACGCGAGAGCATTTCAGGTGGTACGCGAGGGACAAAGGAAAAAAATAAATGAAAAATAAAAAAGCACTTTTGAACTACGTGGTAACGACAGCCGTTTTAGTCAGCTCAGTTCTGCGTTACAAAGCTTTTACTCATAATTTGAGAGACTCCAATAGGTAGCTTTACCTTTTCCTTACTAAAGCAATTTCGTACCAACTTAACAAATTAAATTATTTTAAGATAAAACTCCCTTTTCCGAGAATACCTATACTAATGAATAATGATTTTGTATCCAGTACCCGTCTGAACCCTTGAATTAGGCCTATTTTAAATTCTGTATTTACCTTGTACCATTTGTAGTTACAAGACATGCTCTGCAGAAACAATGAAACACGAGGAAAAATTAATTGTAGAATATGAAGTTCATCACTTGGAAACTCTGGAACACATTTTGTGTATTCCAACAAGGTTAAACCAACCTCAAAATAGTTTGTGTCGTGACCGTTATTTGTGCATGTGTAAAATTTAGACATGTAACGGATATCCGGTTACTATCCGGTATCCGGCCGGATACTTGATACTATTCGGCCAGATACCGGATACTTAAATCTATGGTTTGGCACTGCTTGATCACTTCTTGTAACGGTCTTCTTTTTGGTCAAGACAAACATAAAAAAATAATACCCCCCGTCGCAGCAGACCTGCGTACTCAGCGAATTTCCAATGGAATTTTGGTATATTTTCTATTTCCATATAAAATCCATGGGGATGAGAGTATGTAGGTTTGCCGCCATATGGGTTTAGTTGGTAAATACAAGTTAAACCCTACCTAGTGATTGTACATACCAAATTTTATAAGTTTATTGTGTTTTGTTTATTTTTCCCATAAACCCCATGGGGGTGAGTATGTAGGTTTGCCGCCATATGGGTTTTGTATGCAAGTATAAGTTAAACCTTATCAAGATAATGTACATACCAAATTTGATTAAGTTATTTCAATAAATAAGCAAGATATAGGCTTTTCTTGATTTCCCATAAGAATAAAATGGAAAATACATTTTTTGATTTTCCCCGTAACCAGTTATCATAAGATAAAAATTCAAAATACCAAATTGTTTGTTTTTTTAAGCTTTTTTAAATGGTTTCAGTTAAAATTGATGAATTAAAAAAATTAAGGTGCAAAAATGCCAAAAACCCATTTTTAACCCTTTTGAAACCCCATAAAACCCCGTTCCAATGGTCCGATCATTCTGGTTAGCGAACTCAACCTAGTAGATGCTGGCTTACACCCCTGTACCAAATTTCATCAAAATCGGAGGTTCCGTTCAAAAGTTATCGTGTTCACGGACACATATATATATATATATATATATATATATATATATATATATATATATATATATATATATATATATATAGATATAGATATATATATATATATATATATATATATATATATATATATATATATATATATATATATATATAAATTTGAACGAACGGAGTTTTTGGCTTCTAGGGACCTCAAAACGAAAAAGTATCACGGTCCCGGGCTTAGGTCTTACCGTGACTACTACCGTAATAGCGTATTCCCTATAGGGAAATTCGCTAATATTCCCTATAGGGAAATTCGCTAAAAACAACAAAAAACAGAAAAACTTACAGACTGACTGATAGCGAATGAAAAATTTGTGCCTCCTACACGGTCCCACGGTCAGAGGGACAAGTTCTTACTTGTCTTTTCGTAAATTATCCTTAAACTAAAAGCTAAAACATGAGCCGGATATTCGGCGCTCCGGCCTAGAACCTTGCCGGATATCTGGTATCCGGTATCCGGCCAAAAGAACTATCCGTTACATCTCTAGTAAAATTAGTTGTAATTATTAATCAGTCCTCTGAAAGGGATTATTTCCTGAGCAAGAAATAACAGCAAATTCCCATTAACAACCACTTTTGCTGTTAATATTATTTATTAGTTTAGTAATTTTGTATTTTTACTGTTTTAGTTACTTTTGTAGGAATACAAAATAACCTTTTTTTGTTGTAATTGGGTATTTGAAACCATTTGTTTCAAGTGAATTGTAGGCCCTATGAACCTTTGTTCATAAAGCCTGCAGCTAGCGATTTTTACTTTCAAAGTGGAAAACATGATATATGCCTACTTATACTATTACGTTAATTTTAATAACCATATAGTAATATTTGTATAGCTTCAAAATAAAATAGAACTTAATTAACTAATTGTTTTAAATGTGAGTTTAATTTTTTCTTGGACTACTAATTAAGGCCATAAAATGAAATATATTAAAAGGAAAACAATAACCTAGGCTCTCTCCGGCTGTATATGTATGGGGTGAGGGGAGGGGGTATGTATGAGTTTGGGTGGTACGCCAAAAAATTGAAAAGCCTCAGGTGGTACGCGGGCACCAAAAGGTTGGGAAACACTGTTCTAGACTACTAAAACTTTAATTGTAAAGCAAGTTTCAAAGTAAGGTATGATAAACCAAATCTATATCATAAATGGTAGTTTTTACAATAATTGTAATCTATGTTAATACAAATTAATCAGGGGTTCTTGGTAAATCTGATTTTATGTGAAAGTACTTGGCATCACTGCCTAGACAACCAACCTGAGCCTGACTGCGGGTGAGCCACACCGGCCGCAGAGGAACTTGACTTTGCTGACGAGGCACATGACGCTGGCCTCGATATTCAGCTGGGTCAGGTCCCAGGGCTCGGGCTCGTCCGTGGGCTTGTAGTAGTTGGCCGATGGGGAACTGCTCATCACGTGCGTGTCGAGGAACCTGCAACATGTGGAATCTGGTCAAAGTTGGGCCGTGTTACGCCCCGAGGCTCATGATAAGCTTTGGATTTGCATGCATTTATTGACAAAAAACTGATTATTACGTATCACTTAGAATAACATTCTCTTGAGGTCCGCATCAATTAAATTGAGTAAGCTAGCATACTAATTATTTTAATGGCATTTACAAAGTAGCAATACAAATACCGGTTTAATTCATGAGCTTTAATCTATAGGGGTTCAATTAAGCATTGAAAAGATATACTTAAAAAAAATTATACTTGTTTATTTTTAGTCTTGATTTGGAAAAGGCCTGAATCCATAGAATTAACCTAAACTTAGTAAAAAAACTTATAAAATATTTTCCATAGTTCTGATTTTTATGATCAATTTAGTAAAAAAAATCTTATATCAATTATTATTTATATTAATTTTTGTATGATAAGAGTTCAGTAGACGATCATCCGAACCCCAGTTGTCCAAGACTCCAGGTTATCCAAGGTCGCTCAAAACTTAATTTTTATCTTTTAATTTTCGGTTGTAGATAATAATAACGTGCTTTACTTCTGTTTTGTCTAAAGTAAAGTAAAAATATTCCAAATTTATAGGTTTATTTAAATAATTACTTAAAATAAATATCAAATGTATTATTTTTAATGTAAGAGTTATACACAATAACCTTATAAAAAGCATGGGTTGACAAACTTGTGGAAGAAATAAATCACCAGAAGTCAGAGAAAGGATGTTTTAATTAGTATTTTATAATACCAAGCCAGAACACTAAAAGTAAACAAAACATTTTCAAATTAACATGTGTTGATTAAAAACATATGACAGAAAACAATTCACTAAAGGTGAATGGTCGCCACATCAGCCCCCCGCGGAGAAACAGAGTCCGGTAGTCGAAATCTGACTTTTCGGCCGTAACGTGTGGTGTAAGCTAGATTTGGATTTGTCTTAGAAGGTGGGGGCAATGCCGGAGCGTTAGGGATCGATGGCAAGGCGGTGGTGGAAGGGGTGTCATCAGAAAGGATGAACGCTGGTTTGACACGGTCGATTGTGACACGCACGTTCTGACCACGAAGCAGGAGCGTGATGGTCTTGTCGTCTCTGCTGATCACGGGGTGAGGTCCCGAGTATGGAGGTTGCAAGGCGCCTCGGACAGTGTCATCTCGGAGGAAGACGTGGGAACATGAAGCGAGGTCCTTATAAACGAATGTTCCTGGTCGAGCGTGGCGTGAGGCTGGTGTTGGACGGAGACGTGACATAAGCTGTCGGAGTTGTGAGACGTAATCCGTCGCGTCAGGGATGTGTCCTGGAGAAGGTGTGACAAGGAGTTCACCGGGACAGAAGGTTGCGTGTTCAAATCACGTCGGGGTCACCAATGTGGAAGAAATAAATCACCAGAAGTCAGAGAAAGGATGTTTTAATTAGTATTTTATAATACCAAGCCAGAACACTAAAAGTAAACAAAACATTTTCAAATTAACATGTGTTGATTAAAAACATATGACAGAAAACAATTCACTAAAGGTGAATGGTCGCCACAAACTGAACAAGCCGTCTGCAGAACGTAAACGACCGTTTGACTGACAATGGATATTTACGTCTACACGCTTCAAAGGTTTTCAGTGTGATTTAGACCTATCCGTGCAGTCATAGATCTGTACTCACACCGCAGTCAAATCTATACAGTCACAATACTCATATTGAAACTACTTATATTAGTGTGTCCCTAAAGTTATTAATGCTCTCAAAGCAGTGGATTTACAAACAAATCTGAAATATTAACGTATCAAGCGAATGAAATAGAATCCACCAGATTCTAACAGTGTTGTAATTGGCTGTTGAGAATACTCCGACACCGATTGCAATGAACGCTAGGGTATTGTCACTAGCGCTTCAAGCTACTGGAGTATCAAATTGTTACGGAGGATTGACAATCTGTCAGTTTGTTTGATTATAGGAAGAAGTGTATTTTCGATGTTAGTTTGTCTGGGTGTGGAATAGTGATAACTAAAACCAGGAATTTCAAAACTCAAAACCAAAATTTAAAAAATTAAATCGAATCTTGAAACTCAATCCACAAAACTATTAAAAACTTACTCATCATTAATTGTTCAGTAGTAATTCTGGAGGCTATAACATTCTTAAAGCCTATACTTGCCTGATTAAAACCAATAACTTCAAATAAATCATTGCAAATACCATATCACTTACCAAGTATCTAAAAATAAATAGAAAAGTTTCAGAACTACCAAAGTGGATCAATCATTGTTAGTCAGTAGGCCTAAGTTAATCAATCAGTAATAGGGTACATAGGAAAACTGTTCGTAACTGTGTATTAGCTGTCTACCCAGCCCAGACACACAATAATTCAACACAAAAATAACAATATCTATCCACTAAGGTCGGCATTTCAACAGAGGAATACTAATCAAAAACTACTAACGACTAATGAGTTTAAAATGTAAAAGAATGGTACTATAAATTTTAACATTTTTGTGGCTATACACTATTTTTACTGTCCTAAATCCCCTGTATAATCATAAAACGTACATTTGACGAGAATTTAAATGGGAATAGGATCACATAAATATTCAACTTAAAATAAAAGTAACCTTGGATTATCCGAGGTTTTTGTTATATAAGGTATCCTTGGTCCCAAAGACCTCGGATAATCAGGATTGTACGTATTAATAAAAACATGATAAACGTAAATATATGCTAATAAGAGATGATTAATAACAGTTCATGTCTTTGGAGGTGATCAAGAAATAACACTAGGAAAATCATTTAGCCTGTCTGCTGGTTGCTGTTTATATGTAATTAACCAGCTAATTACCAAGATGGTAGTGATTTTGCTAATTACGTCTGATGTAGCAGAGCTTCCAACTCTAATTGGAAACATCATTATCATTTGCAGACCATAATCTTGTTCTTGTCTTTACAATGTTGTATATTATTCTAAAATTCTTGATGATACAAATTTCTTTAACCATTATTGAAAAGTCAATACAACAGTGGCCCAAAAGCAATGTAGAGATTTATTTATATTTCCCCAATAAAAAATTACTATTAGAGTTTTTAATCTCAAAGCTTGAAAGGAGAAACTTTATTAGCAATGGTTATTTCACAAAAATAAAATTGTATTATTGGCACATTCAACTCCTAACAAGTTTAAAATTTTCTGGCTCCAACTCACCTCTTCCCTACGTCACAGTCGTATCCGTTGGACATTGAGGGGAGGCTGCCTTCTTCTTCCTCATCTTCCTCCGTCTCCGACGGCCTCAACTCTGGAGTCGCTACGTTCGAGTTCTCATCGACCGATTTGTCGTCCTTATCCAACTCTTCTTCGGCATCCGGAAAGATCACAAACTGGTTCTCACTGGGTTCCCGTTGGATGGCAGGCTTGGGTTGCAAATCACCCCAAAATCCCTAAAAAAGACAAATTATTCATGACTTTAAATTGCTACAATTTAATAAGGTAATAAATGAGAGAGAGGAGAAACAATATATGGGACAAACACATTTATGAGTCTAAGTCAATTTTAGAAGTATTGACGGGAGTCTTTATTCCAAAGTCTATAGAAGGTTATTAAACCTTCTGTGCCTGCAAACGAGCTGAAGAATATGTATACAGCTTACACTTAATAACCTAACCCCACTTTCTAAGAAAAGCAAAAAGTTGTCACAATGTGCTTTTCTTAGAAAGTGGGGTTAGGTTATTATCAAGTTAGACAACAAGTTTTGAACCATGGTTCTAAGTGTTATTATTTTGTGTTCCATCGTCATGTACTGTGTTTTTAATGTGAAATGTGTTCAATGTGAAGAATTTAAATGTAACGAAGTCCACCGGATGGAAAATTTTAACTAGTCTAAACAACCTGGTCCTTTAACTGATGATGAGTTTTCGAACTCGAAATCGATTTTAAGGGATATTTCCACTAGGATTGTTAAGGTAAGATAACCTATCAACATCTATTAATCAAACAATCCAGAAGCAAAATGAATTATAAAATTAAATGTAATGTGACATTAAGTAAATTAAATGAAATATTAATTATTTTATCAGATATCTAATATTTAACTTCCCTGATTTCTTAGGCAGTGACTCTTAACAATAACTTCCATGACCAAGTTTATAACAGTTTATAAATTAGAAAATAGTGCTGATGTTATCTCTCCTTATTTTGTTTGCAAGCGCTTCTTTTTAAACCTCAAACATCAAATTAAGCGTATTTGTTTACAATAAGTAAAACAATGGCATAAAGTGAAATGAGATATTAAACCACTGGAATAATGTTCAATGATTGTGATTAGTTGGATTCTTGATGGCGGGAGGAACGGGAAAGATTGGGGAAATTAAAACCCGCAATTCCACCAAATTTTGAATGGACAATAGTGCATTCTTGGAATTGAGACATCACAAAATAAGTTCAGTTCCTTGTATAGGTCCCTAACTAAATTTTCTTACTTGACCACAAAAAACCAATAGTTTCTAATTGATGATTCAGCAGAACATCTTCAATCAGATGAACAAATTTGTATCAACTTTATTAACCAAGTTTAAGTCACAGAGCCCCTAATTCCTCAACCTAACCTGTAGACCATACTTGAATTTCCTGCCCTTAGCCCCAGCTGAATTTGGTCATTGGGCTATTAATAATCCTGACATATGAATCAGCTGCTATTTAACAAAGCTACACTTGAACTGGTCCCTCACACTCACCCTTCAGTTCTTACTCACCTTAAAATACGCACCATAGAGTGTGTCGGTGTTTCAAGAAAGGATATAAAGCGATGCCATCAACGGCTGTTTCTACCCTTGTTGCAACCGATCTGGCCACCACCCTTATACATGAAAGGCAACCTTTTTCTTTCCTTATTAATTTGTGAGATTTTTTCCACCACAACTGAAATTTTCATTTTCCCTCATTAATTTGTAAAGTTTTTGTTAAAATCATTCTGATAAAATCAACATTATTCACTAGTTCATGTTTCAACAGGCTTATTTACTGTGAGGTTCTACTGTATTTTTATACTTCATTGTATTGGCTCACTTTGAGACATCTTGGGCTGTCTGGAGTGATGAGTTCGTCGTACTCCGGAGACTTAAGGTCGTTGAAGCTGAGCTGCTGCGTGATGCGGCGGAACGGCGACATGGTGACGTTGTCCTCGGCTCCGCTGCTGCTGCCGTCGTGGGTCACGGATGTCTTGTGCTTCTCCACAAATGAGAGTGCTTCCTCCACCAGTCCCGGGTCCCACAGGGTCAGCAGGATCCGCGTCTGTGGAGGAACTAACGTTTAGAGTACAGTAATATCACTAATCTATAATTGAGGCATTTTTTTTCTTTTTGCGCTAGAATTGTCAGCATTAGATGGAATTTACATCGTTACACATAATTTCGCCACGACTGTGAACACTTTTCTATGTCATGAATGTTGTTGATAATTGGAATTGTAATTTCCAAATGGCTTTTTCAGCTCTTCCATCGCTAATGACTGTTTTTTCTATTGATGTGTTGGTACCTCAAATCGATTCTTGGTACCACCGGTTCTAAGCAAAAGTACCGGTACTTCCTTATCATGGTCTGTCGTTTTTATAATAAGTGATGATTACATCACTTAGTTTTTATAATTATAAGTGATGAAGACAAGTTAGAAATGGCAGCAAAAATAGGAGCAGCTCTGTTAGAAGAAAATACATATTTAAAAGAAAAAAACGAACTTCTACAAATTAAATTGGCAAACTTTGAGGCAAAAATAGAAGAAATGGAGCAAGATGAAGAGAAACATAGTAAAAAAATAGAAGACTTGATGCAGATAATAACTGAAAAAGATGCTCAAATCACTAAAGAAAAAGTACTACGGTCCGAAACAGAAGACATATTTGAACAACATGACAAAAAACTAAATCATCTTATTGAAGGCTATGTTTCAAAAATAAGTAACTTAGAAAAAACTGTAACTTCATTAAAAAAACGCCTAGACAATGTAGATTACACCAAACAAGAATCCGTATCTGTAAAAAGCAGTGAAACTCAAACCACTACATCTTCACATAACCCCTTATTATTGCACAACACCACAAATCTGCTTACTGAAGTAGCTGAGCTAAAATCTCGACTAAACACCATGGAACTTTGTATAGAAAATGTTCAAAAGAGTTTAAAAGCTAATCATCAAACCCCATCACTATTAAACAGTAATACAAGTCTCAATAAAACCAGATCTGTAGCTTCAAGGAACTATAAGAAAAATCATTTTAGCATCTCCTTGCAGTTAGCAAAACACAGAGAAAACCTAAACACACACTCAGTGGAGGTACCACAAAATCCTCCACAAAAACTAAACCCTGTAGTAACAAAAGAAATTTTGACAACCATTGAGCAAGTAGGGATTACTGGGGAGACAGTCAAACCCCGTCACAAAAACTGAGCATCAACACATCCAAAGAAAACCTGACAACCAGCGACGAAGTAGGGAAGAGCGGGGGAGACTGCCAAACCCCTTCAAAAAAACAGTACCCGATTAATGAAAACTTGACAATGAATGAAAAAGTAGGGAAGAGCGGGGGAGACTGCCAAACCCCTTCAAAAAAACAGCACCCCATTATTGAAAACTTGACAACCAATGAAAAAGTAGAGAAGAGCGGGGGAGACTGCCAAACCCCTTCAAAAAAACAGCACCCCATTAATGAAAACTCGACAACCAATGAGGAAGTAGAGCATGCAAACTCTCTTTATTGTCAACCTGAAAACCTCCCTGGCCCAAAAAAGCAAAAAATGCTTAATAATGTTTATATGAAAGGCCCACCCATCACCGCAATGCTACTGGAAAAAGAAGAAAGCTGGGAAATCTTCTTTGAAAAAAACATAGAGCACTTCAAAACTATAAATGCAAACTACATCAATGCAGTCTCTCACAAGTCTGGCAACGAGATTCAAACACCTTTTTTAGGATTCCCAACCAAACCAGTAATAACAACTTAACTAAACTAGGAAAAAACCCGTTGCCTCAGCCAGCCAAATTATCGATTTTCCACCAAAACATAGATGGCCTCAGTACAAAAATTGACAGACTAAACCACCAACTTTGTCAAACCAAACCAAGCATAGTTGTACTCACAGAACATGGCCTTTCTAAAGACAAACTTGAAAATACCCAACTACATAATTATGTATACATTGGGGGAACTGAACATAGAAAAGGTGGAGTTGCAATATATGCAAACAAAAATCTAGGTAATGACATTTCCTGCATCGACATTGCAAAAAAACAAATAGAACTTGTCTGTGAAACACAGCTTATAAAAATAAAAATGAAACAAACAGAGTTGTATATCCTAGGAATATACAGGCCCCCAATCTATACCAATCTTGACCTGGCTCTTGACACCCTGTCCAACATTCTTGATGATCTACCAACTTGGAAAAATCCAGTTATTATAACTGGAGACATTAATGTAGACAGCCTGGCTGATGAAGATGACAGTAAACTCCTAAATCAAGTTCTGCTGAGCCATGACATCAACCGAATACCTCTACCGCCAACAAGAATCACCTCTCACTCAAAAACATCAATTGACATGATTGCAACGAACTTGTTGCAAACAGAAGTTGACACTGCAGTTCTGCTCACAGGCCTATCAGACCATACAGGCCAGATCTGCACAGTACATCTTGAGTTTGACAAATCTGTCATACCAAACACAACTCGAAGATACTACAGTGCTCGAAACATAGAAAACCTTAAAAACCTTCTGGCACAAGAAACCTGGGAAACCGTAACCAACACTCAAAACGCAGACCAGGCTTACTCAGAATTTGACAAAATACTGCGAGAAGCACTAGATACAGCTTGCCCAAGTGTACTTTCAAGACCAAAGAAAAGAAAAATATTTACAAATCAAGAACAAGAGCGTGAACTTATGAGGCTGAAAGGAGCATATACTACAGCACTCAACAACTCAATTCTGATTAATAATGAAGAAAATAAAAGACAAACCAATGACAGAAAGAGAGAATATGACCAATACCTCAAACAACTCAGAAAGGAAGCTTCAATAACCTATATTGAAAATGCAGAAAACCAAAGCAGAGCGGTCTGGCAGGTCATAAACAACAATCGTTTCAACAAAAAATCTCAAAAAAACCAAATAAAATCGCTTGACATTGAGGGCACAACCCTAACAGATCCCCAAAAAATAGCTGAACATATGAATCACTTCTTTGCTAATGCTGCTGAACAAGTTCTATTGGATTCTCAACAAGCACTCCCAAAACTACATCCAACACTACATGAAAGAGAGTTAATGTCATTCGAAGAGAACCTTTCACCAACAGATAGAGCTGAAGTAGATAGAACTATAACATGTCTAAAATCAAAACCATCATCAGGAATCGATGAAATATCATCAACAATTCTGAAACACTGCAAAAATGAAGTGCTAGACCCAATAGTTAACCTAATAAACAAGTCTTTTCAACAAGGCACTTTCCCCTCCATACTTAAACAATCATTAATCTACCCGAAGCATAAGAAAGGATCCACCTCCCTTGTCAACAACTATAGGCCTATTTCGCTTATCTCAACCCTATCAAAGGTCTTTGAAAAAATAGTTCTAACAAGACTGCTCACACATCTAAAAAACAATAGTATTTTAACCAATCACCAACATGGCTTTAGAAAAGGCAAGTCTACCATCACGGCTATAATTGACTTGGTAGAAACTATCATTGATGCCACAGAAGCAGGGACTACAACAACAGGTATTTTTCTGGACTTTAGTAAAGCATTTGACAGTCTGAGCCACAAACATCTTCTGGACAAACTTCTAACGCTAGGAATACAAGGAACCGCACATCAATGGTTTCAGAGTTATCTCAGCGGAAGGACTCAAATGACAGAGATAATTAATGTAACAAACAAGACATCCAGAAAATACAGATCCACACAAGTACAGACAACCAGAGGAGTTCCTCAAGGATCTGTCTTGGGTCCAGTTTTATTCATACTGTACACGAATGACATTATTTCTGTGTTACACGACAATTGTGATGCTTTCCTATATGCTGACGACACTGCCCTTGTTGTATCCCACAAAAATATACAAGAGCTAGAAATAAAATCCTACATTGCTGCCAGCATTGCCAAACAGTACAGCCAAGAGAATGACCTCGTGCTAAATGAAGACAAGACGCAACAACTCTTCTTTGGTTCACAAAGAAGGAGTGCTCATGCGCTACCAGATGTAATAGCATCCCAAGAGGCAAAATACCTTGGGATAACCATTGATAGTGACCTCAACTGGAAACCCCATGTAGATCAACTCTGTAAGAAGCTTAGCACTGCTCTTTATGTCATCAAGCGCCTGAAACACATCAGTAACGCAGAAACCTCAAGGACTGCCTACTATGCTCTTTTTGAGGCGCAAATGCGTTATGGACTGATTGTATGGGGGCTATCATCTCAGGGGAACCTTCAGAGGGTATTACGTCTACAGAAAAAGGCAGTCAGAATCATGGCTGGACTGGCATTTCGTGACTCATGCCGGGGGGAGTTCAAAAGGCTGAAACTACAGACAGTAGCTAACCTATACATTGCCGAGGTAGTTACCCACGTAGTTAACAAAAGACCCATAATAAACTTCTCAGAGGCTCATCATTATGACACCCGAAACCAAATCAACTACATACTCCCTGCACATCATCTGTCAGCCTATGAAAAAAAACCCAGCTACATCGGAGCAAAACTATTCAACACCCTTCCACCTGCACTGAAAGAACAAAAAACCAACCGAAACTTCAAAGGAGCTGTTCTCGACTGGCTACTGGAAAAAGAATTTTACTCTGTTGAAGAATTCCTGGAGGGACGAGGCCAACCTCATCACTGAAGAAGAAAAATAATGACGCCATGACTGTACTTAATGTTCATGTCAATAAAGAGTATTTTGTCTTGTCTTTAAATAAAATAAACTAAACCCAAGCGCCCCGGCCCGCATCATTAATGATGACTGTAGCCCATACTAAAAAGAGAAAGAAAGGTCCACGGTTAATAGAAAATAACAATGCGATTTTGATCTAAGCAGGTAGCGGGGAGGAGGGGTCAGGGGGGCCGAGGAATAATTGACTGATAAGAGTATGTTTTAAAAATCTTCTTCTATATCCTAAATTAATTGTCATACACAACCAAATTAGGGAATTTTCGTCTAATTTTTATTTTTACAAATTGATAGAAATATAATAATTTTTTGTTTTCTATAATACACTGATAACCATTCAAAAAACTTACTATGTGAACTTGAAATATTTTGAGGTTAGTATTATAGCAATAATACATGGCCATTATAATATAGGTATATATTGCTAAAGCTCAATGACATTTCTTCATCCAAACTAAATAAATTTTTGCCCATGTGACTGGAAGCTGTTGCACTCTATGCCCGTTTTACGAACTAAATCAATCCTATACTATAATAGGAGCGGTCTGAAGGGATGTGTGGACCACGATCTCAAAATCTAGCTGTTAGATTTTGATTAAACTTTGCATTTAAGAGTGTTTAGGACCAAAAATAAGTTTGGAAACAGTCTCAATCTTAGAAAAAATCAAATTTGGTCTAAATTTAAGTTTAAAAATCGTAATTTTTAACATTGGTCTTATGGGTTGCTATTTTAGTAATGAAGTAACAACGAAAGGTATACAAAAATAAAGGAACATTAATGTTAAGCAGTATTTTGGAAACATCTGTTATTTTTAAAGAGGTATTAGTTGGTTGTTGGTAGAAATTTAATAGCTTTATTACCATGACACTATAACAAAAGTGAATAAAAACCAACGAGCAAGGCTCGATTAACCTGGTACTGTAGTTTTGAAGCCACATCGGGTTTTGGAGTTAAAGTCACTAGATTTTGTCTATAATACTAACCTCAGTAAAGGTTAGAGTAAAATTAAAGTAAGGTTAAACCTCAGTAAGAGAAGTAGGTGTTGTTTCAAATGAACATTAAGTGCTAAAAGGTTATAGTATCATCATGTAAGATTTAATTGTAACAATTTGTAAATAATGTAACTAAGAAAATTAATTTTTATCATTCTGCACGAAATCAGCCTGTTTTTTGTTCTCTCAACTGTACCAAAACCGATTCTTTATTGTCCTAGGACTGAAAAATCATATGGAGAATTTTTTAGGTCCTAGTACTGAAAAGTCAGCTGTTTGCTATGTATATTATTATTCATTTATTGATGTTGAGGAGCAGAATTTTGCAATTCAAACATTATAAAGAGCATTGTTTGTAAATAACATAAATGTAAACACTGCATATTACTAACTTTGTAAATATAACCTCGAAAATAAATCTTTATAGTTAATATTTTTAATGATCAAAAGTCTAATTTCGCATTATGATAAAAAACGTTGTTCATCACTCGGAGCAAAAGTGTCTTTTTGATGCTTAATCGTTTTTAAAAACTCGGCTGCGCCTCGTTTTTAAAACACGATTACGCACCAAAAAGACCCACTTTTGCTCCTAGTGATGAAAACTACTATATTGCGATTTTCAAATTTTTTTCTTTTATGTATTTATTGTCGCCGGTAGCTCCCCCCCCCCCCCCCAAAGATCACTCTCTGGATCCGCCCCTATACAGTAACACCACAAACATTGAAGATGATACCTTGGAGATCATGTCCTCGCAGATGGGCAGCATCCCCAGCGTCTGTTTGTCCTTGGCGAGCCGCATCAGCGTTCTCATTGCCTCCACCACCTCCCTGCGCAGCTGCTTGATGGCCTGTTATCGGAACATACGGAAAAATTATACCACATGTTCAAAAAGGCTTCCATTCGGGACATCCCTTGAAGGATTGTGGATGAAATTTACTTTCTCTCTTTTAGTCATTGAAAAATTTTAAAGGCCTTTTAAAAGTTTTAGGTTTTGAAGTTTATAGACCTTTGTGAGTTCAGAGAACTTCGCTATTAACCTGACCTCAAACGGTTGAATATTTAAAAAATAATCTAATTTAAAAATTTTGATAATGTAATTTTATTGCTAGGTGGATCGCTTGCTATTCTTGAACAAGGTTTCTCTTTGAGGTTGAATTTTCCTCATTGTTTTCTACTAGTTAACCCATGTTTACATTAAAGATTTCCTTCTGACTCCTCGGAGGTAGATGATCACTGAAAGTGGTTAAAATAGTTTTTTGTGCCTTAGAACTGTGTTGGAAGTTTTATTGGTCTATCTTTTATGATGAAAAAATTGTAAAGACGTCCTAAGATTTTAAAAACACTCAATATATTATAGCAAAACATTTTTACCAATATAAGGATCTATGGCTATTCCTATTTTTTTAACACTTTTACTGCTGAAAACTCCATCAAAAGTCTTGACTAACTGGCGTGAAAGGTGGACCACTCCAATTGGATTCAGTCTAAACTTAAATCATTGGCTATGTTTGAAGTCAATGAGGAATTACTTGAAAAATGGTTCACACTTTCACAGATGATTAATGAATCCAAATCCAACCTGGATAGCATCAGACGCGACTGTGATCTTGTCGATTCCTGGCGTCGAGTTGTGGCTTCTCATCGGCGACTCCTTCAGTTGCTGAAGTAACCTGAAAAATATCATTTGATAAGACTTCAATAAGACTTCAACAGGATTTCAATGTAAAGACAACAATGATAAGAAAACAAAACATCACAAATTTACATTAAGATTTGTATATTATACTCACAAGCAAACATTTGCTTCAATATTACACAGTACTTTCAATTTAAATGATCTTTACTAAAATGGCAATCAGTCGTTTAAAATTTAATATAATTGGGTAAAAGCAATGTTAAATATGAGTCATAATTTTTATCTTTACGACATATGTCATAACGATATTATGACAATATTTGTTTACATTCAGGTTCTAATCCGAGAGTTGTTTGGAGAAAAATTATAGTACAGTTAACTCTTTTATTGTGCCACCCGAGTGGTGTATGGGAAACAAAATAACACAGCAAAAATAAATTAGATATGGTCAAAATAAAATAAAAAATTATTTATATTAAATGAAGATTTAAATAATACACAGACTTAAAATGCCACCATTTTAAGAATCAATTTTATAATATTACACTGTAAGAAATGGGGAGGACAGATATGCTACCGCGAAATGACTTAGCCTTTTCATATTCTCGACACTTGCTGAATACTCTCGCTGAGATGAGGGCCAAATACTGCTCAGCCAGTCAGAAAGTACTGGCCTAGTATTGACTACAGTGGGTATACGTTGGCACCGACACAACTGGGGTCCCCGGTGGCTTAGCTGCATAATTTTAGCTTTGTACATTTTTTGTTTTATAATAGAAAATTTGATTTGGTCTTCTGAGCTCTGGAAAAAATAATAAATGGTTGGCGATGGTATTATTCATATTCATAATATAAAAACATTGTTCTGGATTATCCTGAGTTCAATTTCACGAATAATCAACTCTCAATCAAGTCTCTACTGTGCTTTAGACCAAGTAACAAAACACAGTTGCACTGACTTGATCAGTCCGCCGTTCTTGTTCTTGTGCGAGTGGGCAGTGAAGGCACCGACGGTGACAACGTCATAGAAGTCACACTTCTTGAGCGTGTCGTTCTGCACCCACATCCGCTGCAGGTGCAGGTTCACCGGCGCAAACTCCAATGAACGGTCGTTCTTCCGAGAGCTTGGCTTGAAGAAACCTCCTGTGGAGAAGCAAAAATAAATTCAGAATCATAATATTTATGAGGGAACAAAGTCAACAAATCCGAAATTCTTAATTGCATTCTGGGATTCCGAAAAGTGTTCTTTGAAATAGTAAAACAGCCAAGTTTTAAAATTTAATAAGTAAATTACATATAATTTTTCTAAAATGTGACACTATTGTGAAAGAAGCATTAAATTAGGTATATTATTGTTCTTTTTAAAAATTTGATTTATTATTGTTTGTTTAAATAAGGTGTTAGGCTTATCGAGGCTACTCAAAATGTTTTATATTTAATTAGCCACGAAAAGCCTAACAAATTGTGACGTCAACTATACAGGATGTATCATACTTGTCTTTGTTGAAAATGATTTCTTGATTCTTGGCAGATTTTATCCAGTAAGTTGACTAGGTGAATATTTTTTTTCAATACAAAACATGTAACATTGATTAAAGATATGTTTTAAATCATAAGAGGTAATGTACGGTATAGTAAAATACATGTAAAGCACAAAATTCACTTTCTACAGCTTTGGAGGTACATCTGGTTTTAGGATTTTAGATTGCATGATGATGTCATTTTGAATGCATAAATCTTTTAGAGTATATCTCTATTGAGAAAAGACTGACAATTATGGTGGATTAGCTAAAATCAAATTTACCAAGTTAAATAAGACAGATGTGGTTTTAAGTAAACTAATAAATGAATCTGCTACATGAGATTCGCTGCACTTATTCTTATTATATTCTACACTAGAATTAATAAACAGTAGAGGTGTGCGGATATCCGGAAAACCGGATCGGATTCGGATATCCGATCCGATCCGAATGTACAACAGGCGTCGGATACTATCCGAAAAATATCCGATTTTTTCGGATAAATAGCGTATATGAGCAAAAAAACCTTTAAACCCCCCAAAAACTACATTTGGAATGATACTGACGATCGCGTTCGTTCTAGGTATGAATACAATGTTGGATTAAAACACGACTTAATAATTATTATCATCTCTCTCGAGTCAGTCAACACTAGTATTGACACTCAAGATATTAGGATGGCCCCAAGATATAGCGCACTCAAGGCAATGGTTGTCAAAACAAATCTGATATATTAGCGACTCAAGCGGATGGAGTAAAACAACCCATTCTAACAGTGGTCGTGATTGGCTGTAGATTAGGTTCCGATTCCAACCACAACGCGCGCTAGTGAACCTTCGCTAGCACTCCACAGCCAACGATTTGGAATTAACTGGTATGGGGGAACACCAGAATTGACCAAGTGTCACGATTTTAGTCTGTGATTATTTGATTCTGTTGTCCTGCGCAGAAGACGACAGTGTTTCCAAGTACACGGTAATAAATTGGTTATTGTACTCATTCTCACACGTCACACTGATTTTCCTCCCAAAGATTTGTCGTAATTTTTCAAGATAATTAATGATAGTTTTGGAAAATGATTGATTTTGCGTGCCTAAAATATTACAAAATCAAATCATTCCCGACATCAATCACTAAATTACGTTGATAGACACGACATTTTTGTGGCGTGCAATAGTTTATTATCGTGTGGTACGATGTTTTGAAGTCTGGGAATACTGCTACAGCCGACAGCGTAGGAGATAAAATTTGAATTGAAGTTACGAACTTTTAATGTGATCAACTTAATTTTCTAAAATCGGATAGGCTAGTTGTTAACTACTCAGCTATGGAACCAAAAAAGAAAAAGAGTTTGATTTGGAAATCTTTTGAGAAAAACCAAGAACAGGCGGAATGCCTATTGTGCAAGCTGGTTCTAAAGGTAAGGGTAGGGTAACTAAGACATCAGAAAATGTTCTTTATAGAAAAATAAAAAATGTCGTTTTATTATTATTACTGAAATTGGGACTTGTGACTTGCTTCTACTTCATAAATTCTTTGAGATAGGAAAGTTTTTATTTTAACTGAGCTCATTGTAATAGGCCTAAAACAAATTGGGATGTATGTATAAAACCTAAAGTGTTAAAAGTATTATATGTTACTGCATTATTGAACCTAAGTAAGCTTAGCAATCTACTTTTAATTAAACATCAAACAAGACTGTAGCCTACATGAAGGTGTAGGCCTAGGCCACTGTTAAACAGTAATGTCATCACAGTGACTCAAAGATATCAAAACTTGCATAAAATATAGCCTAGGCCTAATGAATGAAATAAACCTTTTTGGTCATACCCCTAAGTTATTACTCAAAATATTATTATCAATTCAAACAAAAAATGAGTGTGAAAATTACCTAATTCGGAGAGAGAAAAATTTATCTAGGTTATAATTGAAGCAAATTTGTAAATAAATATCGAAAAAGAGTTCTCACCAAAAACAAATAGTTACAAATGTAGCCTGTTGATTGACTGACTTTAGAGCTAATAATAGGCCTACCTTAGTTAAAACTTGGTTTGATACTGATAGCCTTGTAGTGAATTTATTTTGGATGAGACCTACTGTAGTTAGTAGAATATAAGAAACTGTATTATATAGGCTATAATATATTATAATAGGCCTATAATACGCAAAATCATACAAATATGAAATGGTAGGTATCATACTTAACATAATATATACAACTCAAGGACAACATTAAACATGCACACTAAACAAAATAAAGTTCTTTATATGTCATTGTAAAGTATTTGTCCAAAATGTAAATTATAATTCTAGTTTTGAACAAATACTTAACAAAAAAAAAAATCAATATATGCCTACATTTCTATATTAAACAAAAAAATACATTTTTCATGCATTCCTAGGAATAAATTGCTAAGATTTGACTGTTAATTAATTTGTATTTTAAAGTTCATTCTGTCCGTGCGAGTATCCGAATCCGAATAATATCCGATCCGAACCCCTTACTATCCGATCCGAACTTAAACTATCCGATCCGAATCCGATCCGAAGTCAAATTTCACTATCCGCACACCTCTAATAAACAGAAACGTTTAGTAAATAATTTTAAATTTTAACAAAGCTTATTTAAGCCCTGGATGATCCGCCTCTGTTGGTTGTAACTAAAAATCACAAGAACCAAAATTGTGAGCTTTACAATGTGGTCGAGTATTCTAATCCAACCAAGCATTCCAGTGTTGCTGAACAATTCGACAACACTGAGTTTTACTACATTCCAATGCAGTTGAAAATACGAACCCAATAGCATTGACACAGCTGATAATTCTGATGCTGTCGAGAATTCCGAATCAGCTAAGCACTGACACAACCAAAGATCCTGATGCTACCGAGCATTCTCATACCACCTAGCATTTAAACGAACACTCTGGTACCTCTGATCATTTTGAACATTTGGCATTCTGATGCCAATCATTTTGTCACCAGCACTTAGATGTTCCAAGTGTTTTGGTGCCACAAAATATTGGCGAGCATTGAACTGGCTGAAACGAATGCCCCCATGCATTACGATGCTGCATGAGTTGTTTGACAATGTGGGGATTTACCTTTGTGCGCCGCCAGGTTCTCGCTGGCTTGAGAGTACAGGTGAAGCAGGTGCAGGTGTCTGTCCAGCAGTTGCACCTGCTTCGAGTGCCATGGCTCCACTAGCTCGCCCATACCCGCCACCTCTTGTAACAACTCCTTCTCCTCCTGTATCCACACGGCTCTGCATGGCAACGGCACAACGTTATTGAATATTATAATTTTTAAAGTTAAAGGAAATGCTACTCCAAACCGACTGGCTTTGAACAACCTCATTCTGTCAGGCCTCCAGCCATGGACTATATCACAATGCTTAACCATAACTTTGTGATTTAATTGTGATCTCATTCCGTAAATTATATAGGTTCGATATATTGGTTACTCATTTCTATCTGCAATAATTGTTTATGTTCCTTTTACTTTCGGACCCAGGATCAAGCAATATGAAATCACTTTATAAAGTCCATTGTTGTGAGTGCATTTAAAGAATACAAAAAAAAAAAAAAAGAGTAAGCAATTTCAGTTGGGAAGCAATGATTTCATAATAGTAATCTTTATTATATGATTTGCATTACAATATACTGTGATTGCTTCTAAATATACTAAACATATTTTAAAATATTATTTTGTATAATGCAAAAAATGTTCTGATAATAGAATCTTGATATAACTAAATTTATCCTTAGAATCCCCCAGGAGTTGACGAATATTACAAGTTTAGATTAATTCTAAGCTGAATGAAAACATTATTAAATACTAAAAGAAAAATAACAAATTTGTTGAGGTTTTTAATGAGTAATTAAAAATGCTTAAGTCAGAAATCTCTTTTCCTTATACAAATATTCTGTGGAATGTTTTTTTAAACTTGAGTGGATAAAATCTAGGTTTAGTGGATGCAAGAGTTATGTAAAAAAACCCATTCTACGTTTGTATCAATGTTAATGATTCAATTGTATTGAAAGTGACAACTCACAACAGCTGCTGCGGGAAGGTGAAGCATAGCCGGCTCTCGGCCATAACCTCGTGGACGCTGATGTCACCGCCGAGGCCCGAGTGGAACCTGTAGGTCTGGACCGTGGGGTTGGCGAACAGCAGCCTCAGCTGACCCTGGTGCGGCAGCTTCAGCTTGGAGCCTAGCCGCGGCGGCAGCGACTGCGACCTGCGATGGCAGTGGATCTGCAACAAGGGAGTGTCTTGTCAGTGGAACCTGTAGGACTGAACTGTGGGGTTGGCGAACAGCAGCCTCAGCTGGCCCTGATGTGGCAGCTTCAGCTTGGTGCCCCGTCAAGGCGTAGTGACTGCGACCTGCGGTGGCAGTAGATTTGCAACAGGGGAGTGTCTCATGGAGAGCAAATACGCAATACCAAACCCCACTACTATGAAAATCCATCTGTTCCTCATCAATTTAATTAGTAAAATATCGTTTTCTTGACTTTATAAAAGAGCAAATACCTAACGTCGATATTTGCCATGTAATTAACAATCACTAGGCATAATTCAATCCCTATTGCGATCACTTTTCTGTCGTTCAATCATCAAGCTTTATCATAGTTTTTATAGGTATTTACCACTGTTTTTAAACATGTTTTGGTGCCTATTCTAAGCTTTCATTTATTACAAAAATCATATGTCCTTATCGAGTAACCGGAGGGAGCATACTAGACAATTAGTGATGGGTCGGATGCAAAATTTATTGATTTGGTTTTTCACTGGCATTGGTTGTACATATTTAGTTAGTTGTCGGTATTTTAGTTTAATTAGATGGTAAACATGAAAAAACCCAAGGTTACTATCTAAAATCAAGAACTCTTGATTGGTTCTGAATAATGAGCCGGCACCAGCAGACTGAGAAAGCCGACAGTGGTGCCGGCATACGACTTAAGAATCCACTGGAATTGACAGTGACTAAACTAGGCCTAGACTGTGACTCACTGCGGCCGTCTCCACGCTGGCAGTCCTACAGGGGGTGGACTCGGTGCTGGGTGTCCCATGGTCCTCGCGCTCCAGTGCCCACACTAGCAGACTGAGGAAGCCGACGGTGATACCGGCACACGACTTGAGCGGTATCCTGCACAGAGGTGAGACGGGCGAGTTCATTTGTATCCTAGTGACACTATTCATTCAACCCCTTACACTTCAATGTCTGACATAGGTTATTAGACTTCATAAAATTGTTCAGAGCAATTTGCCAAAAACCTGACCTCAAATATTTCGATATGTCAGAGGTGCACTTTATAATTTTGCCCATATGATTTTCATGCAAAGTTTGCCAATTTTGAAAGTGTGTCATCATTATTTGAAATTCACTATGTAGCATTAACTCTTTTTTAATTCTCCCTGAAATGGCGTGCTATAATTCTCTCTAAATTGATCAGCATTGCTTTTCGAAATAAAATAGTTACCCCTAACAACCCCTATCCAGGGTTAAGGGGTGGTTTTTAAAATTTTTTTTGGGATGGCACCCAAAAGTATGCTAGTAATGTGTATGGAATTTTGTGTGAATATTTACAGCCACGTAAAAATTAAGAGGATAGAGGGGGAATATTTTGGGACGCCTGGTATCAGATGGCAACAGTAAAAAATTAGTAGATTCTCAAAATGTTTATAACCCACTATCAAAATTTAGTCAAAATATATGATGGATAATTTCTTTTCCTAACATCTAAAATTAATTTTTTAAATCATTCATTAAAACAGTGCTTGGTTCTCAAAGGTTCTCTTGGAAAACACAATCAGTTTTTTAAGAGTGAAATGTATCATCAGATTTCAGATTGCTAAAAGGTAATGATGTAAAATAGTAATTGGAATAAATTTAACCATAAGATTGTTTAGCAAGTGTTGCCTATAAATCTCCTACTGAACACCAACTTTTTAGAACTGTTACTAACAAATTATATCGGCAAATCTTACTTTAGAGATGATAAGTTTATTTTAATTATTTTATCAGTTTAAAATTAATTGGTTTAATATTGTATGTATTGTTTTATATCTGCGAGAATAAACTATTTTGAATTTGAATTAACAAATAAAACTGGGCACACCTTTCTTTAATCATGGTACAAAGTATCTAATGTATGACATCTTTTCTACCACCTTGTATTTTCTGCTTCCATGAAATAGCTAAAGAAAATTAGGCCAAAGACAAGGGCTGCAGTGATTGCATAAAAAATATTATAAAAAGCAGTTTGGAGGTTTCTTTGAAAAAAAAGGTTTAGTGAACACCTGCCTAAAATGTAAATTACATAAACAGAGTTTTAAAATTGCAGAACACCTGATTTATGAAAATCGTGACCTTGAAAGTTGCAGTGACAGTTAAAAAACATTGGTTAGGTCCCTAAACAAAAAAAAAAAACAATGTTAGGAACATTAGACGGTAAATATATATAAAAGATCTTATAATGGCGATCGATTTCGACCAGTCACACCGGTCATCATCAGGCCCAATCAGAGACTGAGAGAATCAGGATGGCGTCTTGCTGAAGTACTATTGGCGCAGGAAGTTCCGGGAAACCAGATGGCGTCCATGCCTAAATATTATTGGCTACCGGATGTTCGGGAATATGTTCTGGTAGGTTCCGCCGGAATCGAAGTTCACTTGTTCGTTTATCAACTTGTCCCTGTTTTTACATTTTTCTTTAAATATATATAATTCTTCCCATGCGTTCATTGTGTTTCCTTTCCTACACGTCTTGACTATTTGCAAGTTTTCTTCTATGGTTTTTAAGGAGTGGGCATTTTCTAAAAGGTGTTTTGCTACATTTGATCTTTCCGGTTTGTTGTTCTTCCATGCTGATATGTGGTTCTTGAATCTTTTTATAAAATTAACCAAGAAGACATTATTTTGGAACAATTGAAGATGGACCACGATATCCAGTTATATATAAGATATGTAGATGACGTCCTAATTATTTTCAACGAGAAGAAAGAAAAAGAAGCAGGGGACATGTTGAAATTACTAAACAGCCACCATGGAAATCTGACATTCACGAATGAATACGAAGAAGACGGAAAACTCAATTACTTAGACTTGACAGTAATAAGAAGAGAGAACAAACTGGAATTCACCATCTACAGGAAACCGACCCAGACAGACACAACCATTAATAATAAATCCGTACATCCATTAAGCCACAAGACTGCTGCATTCAGTTCAATGTTATATAGAGCATACAAGATCCCCTTAAGCGAGTCCAGCCGCAAAGAAGAAATAGCAACCATCAAAAGTATTGCACGAGCCAATGGATACCGTACTAGCCTCATAGACGAAATGGAAAATAAAATCTTAAGGAAAATATATATATCGTATGGCTCATTCAGCCAGCCACCATGGTTTAAGAATAATAAAATAAATTCTGCGGTGCAGAGCACCTGAGTCAGTATAAGTAAAAATCTAAACACTAAAATAAAAAAAAATTAGATCTCTCTTTATAGAGATAAATCCAGGGCGCTAAGCCATTGCAGCCCAGCTTAACTTGAGCTATGCAGACCAGCCAATCCTTCGGGGAAGGCACTCAGTAAGCACTCTTCGACTATGTGTTCCATAGTTTGATACTCTGCTCCGCAGTCGCAAGACTGGTTTAAGGAAAATAAAGAACCAGAATCGACTGTACAGCCAAACCACATTGAAAAATGACGAAGACAAATCTACTAGATTCACTGTATTTAACTACACTGGAATCGTAACACAAAAGATTGCTAATAGATTCAAGAAATACGGAGTTTCTGTCGCCTTCAAAACACAAAACACCATGAGTGGACTGCTATACCCCAAGATTGAAAATAATAACCAATTCATCCGAGCCGGTATTTACAAAATCAGCTGTGAAGATTGCGACCACTTCTACGTTGGACAAACCGTTAATTTTATAAAAAGATTCAAGAACCACATATCAGCATGGAAGAACAACAAACCGGAAAGATCAAATGTAGTTCACTTGTTCGTTTATCAACTTGTCCCTGTTTTTACATTTTTCTTTAAATATATATAATTCTTCCCATGTGTGCATTGTGTTTCCTTTCCTACACCTCTTGACTATTTGCAGGTTTTCTTCTATGGTTTTTAAGGAGTGGCCATTTTCTAAAAAGTGTTTTGCTACATTTGATCTTTCCGGTTTGTTGTTCTTCCATGCTGATATGTGGTTCTTGAATCTTTTTATAAAATTAACGGTTTGTCCAACGTAGAAGTGGTCGCAATCTTCTCAGCTGATTTTGTAAATACCGGCTCGGTTGAATTGGTTATTATTTTCAATCTTGGGGTATAGCAGTCCACTCATGGTGTTTTGTGTTTTGAAGGCGACAGAAACTCTATATTTCTTGAATCAATTAGCAATCTTTTGTGTTACGTTTCCAGTGTAGTTAAATACAGTGAATCTAGTAGATTTGTCTTCGTCATTTTTAAATGTGGTTTGGCTGTACAGTCGATTCTGGTTCTTAAATTTTCCTTAAACCAGTCTTGCGACTGCGGAGCACAGTATCAAACTATGGAACACATAGTCGAAGAGTGCCCACTGAGTGCCTTCCCCGAAGGATTGGCTGGTCTGCATAGCTCAAGTGAAGCTGGGCTGCAATGGCTTAGCGCCCTGGATTTAGCTCTATAAAGAGAGATCTAATTTTTTTTATTTTAGTGTTTAGATTTTTACTTATACTGACTCAGGTGCTCTGCACCGCAGAATTTATTTTATTATTCTTAAACCATGGTGGCTGGCTGAATGAGCCATACGATATATATATTTTCCTTAAAATTTTATTTTCCATTTCGTCTATGAGGCTAGTACGGTATCCATTGGCTCGTGCAATACTTTTGATGGTTGCTATTTCTTCTTTGCGGCTGGACTCGCTTAAGGGGATCTTGTATGCTCTATATAACATTGAACTGAATGCAGCAGTCTTGTGGCTTAATGGATGTACGGATTTATTATTAATGGTTGTGTCTGTCTGGGTCGGTTTCCTGTAGATGGTGAATTCCAGTTTGTTCTCTCTTCTTATTACTGTCAAGTCTAAGTAATTGAGTTTGCCGTCTTCTTCGTATTCATTCGTGAATGTCAGATTTCCATGGTGGCTGTTTAGTAATTTCAACATGTCCTCTGCTTCTTTTTCTTTCTTCTCGTTGAAAATAATTAGGACGTCATCTACATATCTTATATATAACTGGATATCGTGGTCCATCTTCAATTAATTGTTCCAAAATAATGTCTTCTTGGTTAATTTTATAAAAAGATTCAAGAACCACATATCAGCATGGAAGAATAACAAACCGGAAAGATCAAATGTAGCAAAACACCTTTTAGAAAATGCCCACTCCTTAAAAACCATAGAAGAAAACTTGCAAATAGTCAAGACGTGTAGGAAAGGAAACACAATGAACGCATGGGAAGAATTATATATATTTAAAGAAAAATGTAAAAACAGGGACAAGTTGATAAACGAACAAGTGAACTTCGATTCCGGCGGAACCTACCAGAACATATTCCCGAACATCCGGTAGCCAATAAGATTTATGCATGGACGCCATCTGGTTTCCCGGAACTTCCTGCGCCAATAGTACTTCAGCAAAGACGCCATCCTGATTCTCTCAGTCTCTGATTGGGCCTGATGATGACCGGTGTGACTGGTCGAAATCGATCGCCATTATAAGATCTTTTATATATATTTACCGTCTGTAAACATTTACAGTATAAGTGTAAATA
Organism: Neoaliturus tenellus; assembly: GCA_030545055.2. Lineage (NCBI taxonomy): Eukaryota > Metazoa > Arthropoda > Insecta > Hemiptera > Cicadellidae > Neoaliturus > Neoaliturus tenellus. The sequence goes on from CM061531.1 coordinate 264,561,180, forward strand.
TATCGAGTAGTGTTGGAAGACGTTTTATTATTTCAACCTGAATTAATAGAATTGGAACATTAGTCAGCAACAGAACCACAGATAACAAAGTCTAGCTGACAACTCCACTCCAGAGTACACGTCATCAAGTGAACATCGGCTGACTATATCATTTCGCTGTGGCATCCCGTGTTTCGTACTTCAGCAGTCTGGATTTGGCCGACCACACGTGTGTATATCACAATTAGATGTTTATTTTTTAAACGTTTGTCTGATGTGTATTTTAAATGTAATGAGTTTTTATAAAACTGATGAAAATTAAAGTGTTCTTTTTCATTTTGATGCCAGACTAGAAAATGGTAAATTTGTTCCGAAACTATTCATCTGCAAGACAGGTTATTGGATAGATTATCAAGACGGAAAGGTACTGTCATTTATAATTGTAGTTGCCCACATCTGTATGTGTCACGCACCTGAGTCGCTCGCAGTCCTGCAGTGTGCCGAGTGTGATGCACGCACTGCCCAGCGGCGTGGCCGTCTGCGAGACGGGCTCCCGCACATCGTATGCTGTCAGCCGCACCTTGGACCCTGCGTTGAGGCCGTCGCTTGCGCGGAAACTCACCGTGTTGAGAAAACTCGGGTTGCTGCTCCTCTGAGGATGAGGAACACCGCCAATATGTTAGATTTGATTGGTATGCTAAATTCAAGATGGTTGAATCAAATCAAATAAAAAACTCCTGTATTTTCATAAGCATTGAATTGGGTCATAAATTTACATTATTTGTAAAATTATATTATATAAAAAGCAAAGTATACAGTACAAAATTTTACAAAGTTAAACCTATTAACCATTCGATTGTTTAGGTCGTACCTCAATGACTTCCGTCTTGGCGTACTTGAGCAGCACGCGCTCCTCGGGTATGTAGACATGCACGAGCAGTACGGGGTTGGGGGGGCGGCCGTGGCCGTCGCACAGGAGATTGTCACACGACAGCGACACCTCACACAGCGGCAGCTCACACGGGTCTGCACCCAGGCGAATAATAAGCTCAGTTGGGATGGAGAGTTCAATGCTTAGCCTTAGCAAAGCTTTCAATTTTTCCTAATAAACTGAGACATTTTCCATTATTTTCTTGTTTTTTTTATGGTGGCATAATGTGGATCAACTTTAAATATGTGTGACAACCTTAGACTCTTACACACTTAAATGGGGTGGCTGCCATGCCAAGGCACTCTGCACGTAGCTGTCATGCCATGAAAAAAACCAACCAATGTTTTTACATGGGACCTTTACACAATGAATGAAATAGCAGTGTCATGGCTCATACATGCTGCATCAATCACTCGAGCGGTGTTCGATGATACATCACTTATATCCTAAATTGGAAAGCGAAATTCGGTAAGATTCGTTAAGCTGCTTAGTTAATGTAGCTATCATTAAACTAAACTAAAATAACAGGATGAATTATGGTGGACGCATGACGTGATGCCATTCCAGTATATAAGCTCCCGCATAAGACTAGCAGATGACTCATGCAGCATGCACCGCGGACAGCCAATTCACTCAAGTGTGTAACCATTTTAACTCATTTTTTCACTGAGAAAAGGAGAATCTTCTATTTTGAAGTGAGGGACCAAATCTTGTTTTAGATAAAAACATCCAGAAGGAAATAAAATCCTCAAATAAAAAACTCAAAAACATCATTTGATAAAAACTACGGTATTGATAAAATCCTAAGGAAGTTGAATCTAAAGGGATTATTCCTGATGTATACCTATAAAATTTATGTTTCTTAACATAGAAATCAGGTAATGATTTTGCAGCCTTTCCTGTTGTATGTTACACCATTGTTTTTATTTTAGCCTTATGTATTGATTGGAGAAAAAAAGTATTGATTTAGAGAAAAAGTATATGAAAATGTAAAAATTGTATGTACTGTTGGAGATTAGATTATATGGTCCTTGCTAACAAGTCTTTAGAGACTTCCAAGGCAAAGCACATATTCACATTTTTTAAATATGTGATGAAAATAAGCGATTCAACTATAGGTCTACAAGAGGATTGGGGGTATTCACATCACCTAGCACGATTGACTGTTTTGATCATTAATAACTATTGATTTAAAACTTTCAGTAGGAATTTTTCAAGAAATAACTTTGAACGATTAATTTAAATTTGAAATTCTTTATCTAAAAACAGATGAAAATCTGCGAAACTTGTCACTGTATTCACCTAGTGTCTGGTTCCGCCGCAGCCGCCACATCTGGATGTCCAAGTCCGGATCTTGCCCTCTTCGAGTCTCCAGTCTATCAAAACGCAAAAAAATATTTATTAGTTCAATAATTTGCTTTATTTCAATGCTAAAATATATTTCTTTGTTGATTATCAATACTACGAACACTAGCTTATCAATATGAATTTAAAATACAGTTAAACTCGCTAACAAGGGATTAAGATTTTCTTTGAGTTACATATACTTTGACTTACGCCCCCCCTTTTATACCTCAAGTCTTTTGTCGCGCGTAAAATAAATACATTGCACTAAATAGGAGCTTTTATACTCTGAGCCCCACGTTCACCCAAGGTATTTCTTATACAGCGATTTGAGTGACGCACATCGGGGCCTTTAGCGGACACAATGTTTAAAAGGCCTTAGGAATAGTTAGAGTTACATAGGTAATTTTTATTAAGAGGACAGTATAGTGTTGTTACAGCAAACAAACGTTTGCCACCTCAGTGTTTTGACTTAAGGCTCCATAGGGAAAAGTTTGAGATATAGGGATAACATTTCACTAGTGGTGTTAAAGGGCGAATTCAAATTCAACTTATGAACAAAATTTTTAGTTCTAGAGGAAATATTTATTTATATCTCTTTGGGTTATAAAAATAATAGTAAAATTAATTCAAGTTCTGTAAGGTTATTTCTTTTGGCTTATCCAGGTTTTTACAAGGGGATTAAAATAATTGGAGATACTGAATATTTCCAATTGTCATGGTTCAAGTTAGCAAGAGCCAACTGTAATTTGGTTCAAATATTCCTTTTTTAAAGTTGAAAATAAGAAATAATTTTTTTGTTAGGTGAATTAACAAAAACTTTAAGCTAGTTACAATCCAATATGTATAAAAAAATAGACTTTCATTAAGACTGGTATTATTCCAAATTCACTTTTTTCTTTTCTAATCTTATTATGGTTGGAAACACTTTCGACTACCTCTGTTGCAGTGCCAACAACTGTGTACGCATACACTCGTAGCTGGACAGCTGGATTGCCTGAAGCCATTGATCTCTCTCCTGCAGTGACAGAGCGGCAACGTGCTGTGACAGCCCACCCTCAAACACTGCCAACACGACAACCACAACACTAAATTCACTGACGGTATTAATAAACTTTGCTGAACAAAATTTAAATGGAGGGAGAGAAAAATTGTATATTTTTTCCATCTCAAATTATTAAGGAAACAACTTATTTAGGAAAAAAATTCTATTACCAATTTTAAGATACCTTTTATTATTTTCTTTTACATAAAAACAAAATCTTTTAGTTGAACTTTGGTCTGTATTAAATTGATTTTCCCTGTTTTTACAGATGTTATTGAATGAATTTTGAATTTATAATAAATATTGTGTGTAAAATATTTCCTAGAAAAAAAGTTAAACCAAACTGAAATATAATTATTATATTTTTATGTGATTAAAAAAAAACTTTATAAACATTCAGATAATTGGTTTAGGAGTCTCCTTGGAAGTATAAGAGTATCCACCATTATCAAGCACAGAAAACGTTGAAAACAGTGGCATATCACATACTGAAAAACCTGACAAAAAAAATTATACGTTTACTTGTGTAAGCTTATAACAACACTAAAAAATGTATTCAATGAAATTCCACTGGTGTTGTAAAAATTAATGGTTATTGATCAACTAGTGAAGGTTAAACTTTATCCACTTAGGTTATTAGATGATTAAGATATAAGTTTTTATTATTTTCCCCAAAAAATTGAATGGGATATAATTTTGGCTAGTTTCAAATTGAATTGATAGGCAAATGTCAAGTAAAAATACCCCCGTCGCAGCAGACCTGCGTACTTAGCGAATTTCCAAATTAGTAATATTAATTTTGACCAGCTAAACTTGTAAACAAAATTTCATCACGTGCTCATAAATAGGGAAATAACTGTCTATTCTCCTTAAGATAAATAAAGGGAAAGAGTATGCAGGTATGCTGCCATGGGGGACACTAAAAGTAGGTTTTTAGCATAGAAAAAATTTATTTCGACCATATAAAGCCGTATAGTAAGTTTCATCAATATCTGTACATAAATAAAAGAGTTTGCCTATTCTCCATATGATTAACATGGGAAAAGAGTATGCAGGTTTGCTGCCATGATAAGTACAAAAACCTAGATTTTTTACCTTATATGGATGAATCTCAACCAAATGAAGCTAAATACCAAGTTTCATCCAAAAATATTGGTTAATAAGTGAAATATTAACACATCCTTATTCTCCATAAGATTAACATCGGAGCCCTAAAAGACAATGTACTGTCTTTAGACTTTGTAATATCTCGTTAACCAATGGAGATAGAGCAAAGCTTCAAAATACTAAATTGTGTGTTTTTTTGAGCTAAATCCAATGGTCAAAATAAAAATTTAAAATATTTAAATTTTACATATGAAAAATGCAAAAAACCCATTTTTGGGGTACAAAACCCCCCAAAACTACCCCTTCCGGTAGGTCGATATGTCTGGTTTTCGAACTCATCCAAATAAACATAGGATTACACATCTCTACCAAATTTGGTGTCGATTGGACCATTTTTACGAGAGTTATCGTGTCTAGGGACACATACATATATATATATATACATATATACATATATACATATATATATATATATATAAAATTTTTAATGACTATTATTTTTGGTCTCTGGGCACCTAAAAACGAAAAAGTAACATGGTCCCGGGCTTAGGTCTTACCATGAGACCTACGGTAATAGCTTATTCCCTATGGGAAATTCGCTAAAATTGACTAAAATCTGTTTTAGGGTACCTTATAAACCACTGTAAGACAAAAAATACAGAAGCAAAGTAAATGCACAAAATCTAAGCTTTAAAATAAAATCCTGCTTTAAAATGCACACAACAACATTACCAGCTTCTAGTTACCATTCCCTCTTCTTCTCCCCATTTTTACCACCTACCCAGACTGAATCCGAAGGGCCCATCGGGACTGGTTGAGCCTCCAGGCGGGTCCATCTTGATGGAGCATTGCTCCAACACCACGACCCCGAGCGGTTCCGACCACTGGTCCCGCGTCTTGAAGTAGAACAGCAGATTGCCCCGGAGCCGGCACCAACGCTCCAAGCTGACTGCAACCAAACAGAGTCGGATGTCAGAGTCTGAGGATGGGAGGGAAAGTTTCCTGGGTAGGTGATAAGATGGGAAGATACAAGGTGCAGGAAGATGAAACAGAGAAGCAGGGTAGAATGTAAATTAATTGCACACTTATTACATACTTCCATGTTGGATATCTCCTGTGCAACGTTTTGTAAGGAAAAGTCAAATAAACTTTGATTAATACGTTCTGAAAAATTTTTTTATTTGAGAACAGCCTGGTTATAAAATACTTTAGGTCTGTTGGTTGTCTGTACTAGAGTTACAACTTTTGTAAATCCAGACAGAAGTAAAAGGTGAGGTTAAATTGGTTTTCATATGAATAATTTTGTTTTTAAGGATTAGAGGCTATCTTTTAATGTTAATAGTAAACCACATAGATAATTAATAAAGGTTTTCATGAAATAATACTTATGACTGAGAAAAAAATTGTAGACAATTTAAACCACTTTAAATTGTACTTTTAAAATACTTTTTTAGAGACTACTGTTTAAAGTAAAAATACAAATCAAGTATTTAATAAAAACAAATTTATTTCTTATGATTAAAAAGCTATATCGACGTGTCATAAAAAGTAAAAGATGTAAGCAAACAAAAAACTCACCTTTAATTTCCTCTATTTAATTGCTAAACTCACATTTTAAAAATAAATAACTTATAAAAATACTTCAAATACTAACATCAGAGGAGCTAAATTGGCCAAACACTATTGGACTAGTAGACAAAAGCAAAACACACTACAGGCAAAACAAACATACAGCTAAGAAATGCACATTCAGATAGAGACAGACTGCAAAGCAAGCATCGCATGGCGCAAGACTATAAACATGTTGATGTAAGACACTGGCACCACCAACTCACCCCGACATGGATGTAATACATTTACCATGGTATTTTTCCATCCAAAAAGTACAGTTGTCCTTTTGTTTGTTGGTTTTCTCATCATAGCATACAGGTGTTACCAAAAATGAATACTATCATAATGTATAATTCAAATGACACATTTTCTCTTCTTCATATTAATTTTTGAACAATAAATAAATACCTTAAATACCATTTCATTACTTTACATTACAATAATTTAAATTACTTTTTCGTTCATAAAAACACTTGTAATTCGTAAAGATTACAGTGAACAAGTAATCATCATTGAGACCTGTTTTACTCTTAATAAGAACAATTAAACTTTTGTAGGCTATTATCGTTTTAGTTGGAAATAAAAGGATTAATAGTTAAGAATCACGAAATAATAATACATAATGTGAATGAATTTGAAAAATAAAACAAACACAATAATAATCATATGAAAAAGTATTTGGTCTACTAATATAAATCTTTCTTAACTACCAATCTCTATTCAACAATATTATATTAGAATTTACAAATAATTTTGTAAATAAATTTTTTTGCTCTAAAATATTTATTGAAGAATAATTTTAATGAGATATAAATGTTGAAAAATGGCTAAAGGGGAAATTTACAAAAGCCATTAGAAATTAATTATTCAGGAGTAAAATACAAACTTGAATTTAATCGTTCTATGATGAGTGACATTACTATTTTAAATTTTAATGAACAATTGATTTAAACAGAGTACATTTAACTTGACTGATTTACAGTTACACAGATATAATGAAATTTAAAAATACAAAATCTTACAAGAAAACCCCTTAAAAAGCAGTAAATCAAAGTGCAAAATAGAGTGGCATTGTTACTTGTGAATTTTTGGCAAATTATAATTTTTTCACGTGATAAGTATTGGTTTACTTTCAATACTTAGGGTGCAGTAAGCATCTTTAGAGTGTTACTTTCGAATGATCACTGGTAACCAACCTGTTTCCGACAAGATAAGAATATGTAAAATCTTACGATTGTTGCTTCCCGGATCAGCTGAAAAAACATATTCACAATATGATATGCATCAAACCTGATATTATTTAACTTCAGACACTGCAGCCAATCTGGGCAACCAAATAAGAAATTATCAATACTCCGTAATTTTTAAAACACATTTTGCAAGAGATAATAGTAACCCAAAGAAATTGCTATGTAAGTGGATGAAAAGTACAGTAAATGTATTGCAACTATATTATGGTAGGTATTACATTGTTTTTAACTTCCCTTTCTATTATCACATAAATGGAAAAACAATCACATAAATGGAAAAACAAACACAAACAGAGATAACACCTGCCAATTTAGAGTCAAAACTGACAAGGCCGTCAATGTTACTGTTTTAAATTTCAACATGGAAGTATATTTATGCCACCTACTTTATTCACCTAACTCAAAACCACTAATACATGTAAATAACTCTATCATGGAAACATTGTTTAGGTAGTAATGCAATTATAACCAATCTCTTAGGCTTTTTTGCCACGGTAAATTTGTCAAGGCTTATTTATAAATTACATGGTGGAAAATTGTATTAAAAAAAAAAACTTGTTTGTAATAAAAGTAAGAAATAATTTGTTTTAATCTTCTGTTTACTAGCCGTGTCATCAGATGTTTATTTGCAGTTTCCTTGATAATCTGTGTTAACTTAAGATTACAGAACTTGGTTTTATGACTGATAAGATTGTGTATTTGAGCAAAAATGTTAAACAATTCATTTCAAGAAATGCTAAAGAAATACATTTTATGCTCAGATTAGTTATGGACACAGTTGCTACATTGACTCAATTATATAGACAAAGTATTTAAATGCAGTATAATATGTAGTAATTTAAAATGCAGAATGTTTTTGAAGAACTATGTACAGCAACGACAACAAGGACAAAGAACTATTAATTAGAAAAAAATATAAATGAGATAAACACTTTATTTAAAATGCATAAAAAATATTAACCATTTAATACTTTACGCTATTTTGTAGCGAAGCCATAGTTGCTATTTTATAAAAAAAAATAGTAATTAGGTATTATACAAAAGAAAGTAGTAACTACCATATTATATTTAGTAAAATAATAAAATAAATGCAAATAACCATGATCTTATAAAGGACAGTATCAAAGTCAGAAGTAGCCTAAATTTACACTTATTAAAGACCAAAAAACCATTTTTATCTGGCTGTGGGTAAAATTGATTTCATATCACCTGTGTACAATTTAACACTTTGCTACGCAAATAAACAAGAGTCGTTCACACAGAGTTTGGGCTGACCACAGAGCAAAACGTTGAATAGCCAAATTGAGTATGATGGTTTGTACAGACAGAAGTCACTAATGAAACAAGACGCGGCCATTCATTTCAATACAACTGCGGGGTTCTCATTACCTTGCCAACCTCAATTGGCCACATCTCTGCCACAACATACCCTTCCCTTACCAAAGACTTAATTGAACATGTTTATACTACTGAAAAAAAACAATGTTTGTGTAAACTTATGTTTACATTGAAAACAAATCCTACTATGACCTTCATTGAAAAATTAAAAACTGCTGACAAATCTTAATGAAGTAATGAGAGACATTATTTAAAGATTATTAATTAATACAATTTTAAATTATAATTTGTTTATCATTTAATTCAAAATGTCCTAGAACCTAAGAGGGTGACAGGTAATATGAACCATTCTTTTACAAGGATTTCTTAGGAATACCTACAACAGACTTTTGTTACTTTCACAGAGATATATGCTAACTTCAGTTTCTTTAGAGTTTAATTTATTAACAGTAGTTGAAATCAATTATTTTGAATGCATCTTTCCCGCTTGAACAGAATGTTTCACTTCAACCTAAATGAATCTCAGATTTAAATTTGATCATTAAATTGTGGTGATTATTAATACCACTGAGAATACTTAAAAAAATGTTTTACATTCATATTAGTATAACATAATAACAGCAAAATATCAAACTAAGATGACACAGCAGCAACCAGACTGACAAACGCTCGACCTGAAAACAACCACAGCGTAAACACGACATCACAGATGACAGCAACAGAAGAACGCCCGTGTTAGTCGCTACGTTAGTGTTAGCGTGAAGGTGTTAAGCGACACAACGTTGGTTAGTGTTATCCATGCGCTGTTAAAAGAGTAAAGTACCTTTGCTGTTTCCGCCATAGCAGCTCAGTTCGCGTAGACTTTTGCCCCTTTTCCCTCTTTTCGTGTCTTTCCCTGGAACGTTTACAAGATGAAAAGTCGGGGCCCTACCTTCCGCCACCGCGGTTTTCGAAAGAACTCGCATGCTCTCACATAAAACACACAGTCACATTAATGTACATTCACTCGAGACTTGCATGCCATGGCAGGCGGAGAATGCCAGTCGTAAATAACACGTACAAATAAAAGAGCAGTTTTATTAGAAAATAAAACAGACCTCTAGTGAAAGTTAAAAAATGAGGGATTTTTGAAGAAAAAAAAAACTATATTTTCTACTGAATCCTGTAATTTTTATATGTGTAAAAATTTAAAGGATATCATACACTGCGTTTTATGATCAGTTTATTATTCCTTTAACCTAAAACCCCTTTCAAAGCTGGACACATCAACAAATATAAAGCATGTTTTAAGATACTATAGTAAAAGAGTAGTTGCAACATATGTAAAATCACACTAAACCTATTTTTTATATTTTAATAATTTATGTAAATAATAACAATTAGTGTTGCGCTTTCATGTCATTACAATTTAACTATAATTGATAATTTTTATTAGTTTAAAAATGTTTGTGTGAACAGATATGAACTGTAAAATTTAACTGGAGTGAGTTTGAGTGAAATAATATAATATTTTATAATAAAATAAATTTCTGCAGAATCAGAATTGAAATAACACAATACCAATACCACATTAGAGATTTAATAAGGCTTTTGCAGTTTTAACATTGATATTGTAAGGTCTTATTTAAGACTGACATTTACATGCTCAATTAAAATTAAATTTTATGAAGAATGGACGAAACATTTAACAATTAGAAACATGCTTAGGAGGGGACACTAAAAGAGAAAACTGTACAATCTTACCTGATATAAAATAAATGCATTGTCATATAAGTAATATACCCTCCCATGAGTTGTAAGATAAAATTAGTAGGTAAATTTATGTTAAAAACAACTCTTAAGTATATATTATGAAGTTCTGACAGAAAATATTATGTATAACTTAATAATACAACATGTGAATGACATTTAACAATTGTTTTTTTTAATGAGAACTTATTTTATTCTTTGACAGATAGTGTATGATAATTCATGTCACACATAAATATATTGCGTGGATAACCAACTATTCTTAACATCTGTGACAGTATAAGTTTTTTCATTCCATTTCAATGTTATTTTTACCCCACATTTCGGAAACTGCAAAATCACTACTGTACATTACTGTTACAGACACTGTTAAATACGATACGTGTTATACCAACTACTTAGATTGCGTCATTAAGCTAGGTTTACATGTGAGTTTTTTACTCTTTTGTGATACGCGTTGTGTAAACGGTGCTGAGAGTTAACTCGCCGACACTATCTGAGAGTAACTAATTCTCTCCGAGAGCTGGATCTTGCGAGCTTAGACATGTCGTGTAAATGGAAAATTTGCCTTTAGTGTAAACACTTCTGTGAGAAACTTCTGAGGGTACCAATCTCTCCGAGAGTTAAAAACTCTCACATGTAAACCTAGCTTTAGGTTAAAGTAAGATCATTACTGAAAATTTTGATAATTTAAGCCCCGACATAAATCTTATCTCATTCCAGAACAAGCATCTTTCACAGGGAAATTTATTAAATTTAAACCAATGTGTAGCAACATTTGGGGTGAACTCACGATCTCGTCTAACAAGTTTTACAAGTTTTCAAGTTTAGCAAGCAAATGCTCCCGTACTGCCTCAGTGTTGTACTCAAGACAACAAACCTGGTTTTGTGGGTTTATAAATAATAGTTGACAACCAAAATTACTGAGTTTATACTGTAACTGAGAAATAAATTTCATCTGCGCTGAATATTTTCTTAATAATGAATCTGGATTTCACTTAAGAAACATCATATCACAGCTGATGATTCTGGCTGAGAATAGACTTTATTTACACAAATCCACAAACAACAGAGTTCAAACAATGGCCTACCTCCGCATGACCTTGAGCCTACTCAGCCTTTTTGAATGAAATGCATATATTTACTCCTCAATGACAACTAAACCTACATACGTTGAGTGAGTGGGTATACAGTTATATTGAAGTTTACTGTAAAATAATCCTACAGTAAAAATCGTCTAGCCTTTAGTCAAAACAAATAATGTTCTTCCAAGAGTCAGTAGATTTAACTAATGTAGACAAAATTAATTCTTTTAAAAGTTTTAAAATTTATTCAATTCATATTGTTGTACATAATACTGTAATGGGAGGATGTTAGGTCTTTAATACATTAAAAAATGTCAGGAAGGTTCCAATTTAGAGGGTTTTTTATGAGTTTTAGGAAGGGAATCGTATTTTTGTGTGGAATGATTAAATAAATGTCCATAAAAAAGGTATTCATAGAAGTCTAGGCAACGCTAAAAAAGGTAGACTAGTCATTAAAAATATATCAGGATTCCTAAATTGTTTGGTACAAGTTTGGTACAAGTACAACCAACCTTGCATAGAACTATCAAAACCATTCAACCAAATTCTATACAAATATAATGTAAACTAGCAAGAAAACAATCAAAAATGCAGATTATTTATAGGCATGGTAAACAACCCACAACAAAATTGTATAGAAAAGATGCACCGCTGTTAAACTCATTGACTCACTCTCAGTTCTGCGAAAAAACCCTTCTTGTCGCTCCCTGAGTAGCAGAATGCCTTCCTTGTCAAACTTCTGTGACGGCTGAGTTGCCAGGGTCAGCAATTCTTGCTTGTTGTACCTCATATTGTGCGCCTGGAACAGTAAACCATGTCAAGTCTTAGTTCCAGGAGAAAACCATCTAATATTTCCTGAAAATAAATAAAACCATTCAAAAAATCTATACCGTATATTAATAGGCAAGTATGTTTCTTGTCATCCTTTTGTCTCTTCTCATGAGCATCGTAGGGAAAATACTGTAAGAATAGCATACCATAAGATAGGTAGTCCTGTAGATAAGCAGAATACTATTCTAATTCACATCGGACTCCAGGGATATGCTCAACAGGCTTTCAAAGTTCCAATGTTAATCTTATGGAAGAAGGTTAATTGATTTAATAATTAGACAGCTGTTGTAATACCAACTGCTAGAAAAACAGGAAGAACAGATTTTTCAAGTATAAAATATTTTTAAACTTCTTGGGGACAGCTCAACTGAAATTTTGGTCGAATTTCGATCAGGAGGCGATCTATAGTAATCATTAAGAATATACAAATCTACTACAGATGTACACACCACATGTATTCTTTACTGTAGCCTAAACTAATGCTATGCAATGTGTAAAATATAGATATGTGTGAAATGTGGCCATTTGTATCAAATGTAGTAATAATATTCCTCTACTCAAACTGAAATTTTAAGGATCTGCCAATTTTTAAAGAGCTTTTTATTGCAAATTTTACCCTAACTTCAACGTCCATGTGTTAAACAGCTGTATAGGAAAGAGATAAGTGAGGACACATAAAAAAATTCAGTTTACATAACTTGTTTATACTCATATGGGACAGAAATCAATCAACAAGTTGAGTTGCTTTGCCAATAATACCATTACAAATAAATAAATTCTTTATTTATATATATTTGTTTATTTATAAATATATTTAAATCTAAGGGTAAAGTAAATATGTAACAAAATTCAAATATGAAAAAATACCCCCGTCGCAGCAGAACTGCGTACTCAGTGAGTTTCCAAAAGGATTTGTGATTTTGTATTTTCCCCATAAACACGATAGGAATGAGTATGTAGGTTTGCTGCCATGGAATGTTGTTAGAAAATGTTAGTTGTTAAAAAATGTAATGGTTAGGTAAGGTAAATATCAAACTGTATCAATATTTGGCACCTTTAATTTACCCCATAAACCCCTGGGGTTGAGTATGTAGGTTTTTTGCCATATGGGTGTTGTAAGCAAATATCAGTTAAACCCTACCTAGTGAATCTTCATACGGTACCAAATTTTATCAAGTTATGACAATAAATAAGCGAGATACAGGGTTTTGTTAATTTCCCACAACCTGATCATGCTGATTTGCAAACTTATGAAAATAGACCTGGTCTTACACCTTTATACTAAATTTCATTTGAAGTACCCTTCAAAAGTTATCAGTACCACGGACACACACACACACACAAATGTATCAAATGAAAATGAACGAGTGGTGTTTTTGGCTTCCGTAGACATCAAAAACGAAAAAGTATCATGGTCCCGGGCTTAGGTCTTACCATGGCTACTACCGTAATAGCGTATACCCTATAGAGAAATTCACTAAAACCGGTGGAATTTGTGTAGAATGATAAAAAAATAAATCAAAATATAAAAGATTGTCAGTGAATAGCACAGCATTAATCAAAAAATTATTTATACTCGAGGATTAATAATTTCACAAGAAAATGGGAAATCTGATAAGCCTATTTTCCAAGAGAGTGAGTTCAGAGCTTTATCTAAATAATTAGTTGTTAACATTGCTTATGAAAAAAAACCTACTAAAAAGAGAAAACCATTATAAACTTCAGCTCCTATTAATTAATTTTATCAAGTGAAAATAAAAACACTCGTAATTTTAATTAATTGAGTTAACGGGTAATTGTGTTGACGGAATCCAAACACAGTTGGGCCACCGATTAATTGCGTCTGTGGGCCAACGAGGCTGTGGTCTGCGCAGGTTAATTGCCCGTCTGCCTAACCGTCAAATCACTTACTCCGCTCCAGAAACACCACCGAGCTTCAACTTCTCATTAGCTTTCAACACAATTAATAGACCAAATCCGTCTATTTAGGAATCTATAATTACTCATTATAGTTAATAAATTTACAAACTTTCTAAACAATAATAAAAAAGTGTACAGTAACTGATACATTTGGTATACACTGGTATAATTGAGTCTAAATTAAAATATATGGTTTGATTTTATGGGGTGGACCATTCCAGATGATTTTAGAAAGTTTTTACTATATACATTGATTGAACATTACATCAAAATTCACCAAAAAACAATTGCTCAAAATTATTAATTAATTAACCAGAAGAAACAAGGAATAAGAAAGAGAAAATAAAATTGTAAAAGGAACTTTTTATCTACAGTGGGGTCCCGAAGTCCCAACAATCTGAACTTTAGTAATTTGAAAGGCTGCTTAATCCGAAACCAAAATGAGGATTAAAAAAAATATAAAACTAAGAAAGTCTGGAGTTATAACAGTTAAAACGGACAAATTTGTGGCTGCTTTTAGGAAGAGATTGTGCACGCTAAAAATAAACCAGAAATAGTACATAAGGATATTTATATTCAACAAAATTCTAATATTTTTTTACTTACGGCACTTGGTTGTCTTACTTATGAAAAAAGTACGACGATAAATTCTGGAATGACAACATATTTATTGTTGAGCTATCTGTTGTTTGACTTCCGGTAGGGGCCATGGTAATTTATTATAGAGATAAGAAAACCCGTTCCATAGTACAGGTTGGTAAAATGCAAACCAGTTGGCAAATACAAAACAGATGATGCCCACTTTTTTTCTAATTTACGCAAATTATATCAAACAGCAGCCAAAAATTAGTTGTTTAACATTCTTTTCATGAACTACAATGTAAGAAGTTATACTTTGAAAAGAGAACAATGAACTGCATAATAATAATAATAAATTTTTTTTCGCTGACAATAATTTACATTTTATGGGAATTTGCATTATTATGAAGAATTTACATATAAAGTCTTTTTATCTGTTTCATAATTTAGAAATTCACAACTCCGGATTTTTTCAAAAAGATCATAGTTAATTTATTTAATACTCTAATAACTTGTTTCATGTCTTTTAAATTATTTTCATTGCTTTTTTCTTCTTAAAATTTGTTAACATTAATTTATTTGAATAGTTTTATTTCTAATTTAACTTATTATGCATTGTTCACATAAATTAAACAATGATAAATGCTATATAGTTATCATTGTTTATTTTTTTAGAACAACTCATAATACATTCATTCAAAAATAAAACTATTCAAATATAACTTAAAAAAAAATATATATATTTCACAGGTCAAATTGAAATATATTTCAATACAATAAGTGTCTGGTTAGACGATCAAAATTACATTGTAGGCGAGGTCTATATAAATACTTTCATCACAGCAGGCCTGCATACGGTACTTAGTAAAATTCCAATGGCTCTTATTGTTTAATCAACAAAATATCTGGTTTTAGCTATAGGAAATACACTATTAGGGTAGTAGTCATGGTAAGACCTCAGCCTGAGACCATGACACTTTTTTTAAACAACATTGCATAAATGTTTTGAATGATGGCAAATTTCAGTAATTAAAAAAAGTTTAGATTTATTAGTGAATTTATCCCATGGAGATATTCACATGTTTAATGTGATATACAGCATACAAACACCGAGTGAGTATTTTGTACACAATTAATCAGTTGTCAACAACTGGACTCTACTTATCTTACTCTTTACCAGTTTCTTTTAATTCCAACACTATATGTGGTATTATGGCCGCAAAAACAATGACCTATCAGGTTTTATGTGTACTTATTAGTAATAGTTTTATGTACGGTAATCCGAAAATTTTGTTAATCCGAAATAGGTTCGGTCCCAATCATTTGGGATTATTGGGACTCCACTGTATCTGGTAGAAGATTGTTTTTACCACAGAAGAATAAAAAAATAATGAATCATAAAGAATATATAACTAATGATTTATCAAAATTTTAAATGACTTATTTTACTGAAGAATGTACCGTAGGTTGCAACTTAAATCAAGAATATTAATGCAATGTTGCCATACATGTAAAATGTCCCATGTCAAAAATGTCTCATGTAAAATGTCTACATTATTATTATTAATAATAATTTTTAAACATTAATTTATTTGAATACCTAGTTGTATTTCTAATTGAACTTATTATGCGTTGTTCACATAAATTAAACAATGATAACTGCTATATGTGATGCGAAAAGGGGAAAGGGACCCAAAGTCGGGAGAGCAAATTTTACATTATGAGCATTTTTGTGAAATCGGGTAAAAAAATATTGATTTTCAGGTTTCGATTGAATACGATTCTCCTTTCTTTCCTCTACAAAGTTAACTGAGTTATTTTTGCGATTACGTCCGATAAATTTGCCAAATTAATGATTTTCGTGACCCATGTCAGGCATCCGAAATGGGGCCTAAAGTCATTATGGCGCAATAACATGGGAGCGACTTTAGGTCCCTTTTCATACAGCCATGATTTAAAACTGAAGGTTAAAAAACAATAAGTTAAAAACTGAAAGTTTCTGCATTCTATTGCTGGTGTTTCTTACAAGGTGAATTAGTATATAACATATAAAGTACCAGGTTAACTGAGCCTAGCTCGTTGGTTTTAATTCAGTTTTGATTTAGTGTCATGGTAATAAAGCTATTAAATTTCCACCAACAACCAACTATACCTCTTCACAGTTAATGGCTAATTCAAAAGGTCTGCTTAACATTACAGTTCCTTTATTTTTGTATACCTTTCACTGTTATTTTGTTACCAAAATAGCAACCCGTAAGACCAATGTTAAAAATTACGATTTTAAAACTTAAATTTAGACCAAATTTTATTTTTCCTGGGATTGAGGGAGTTTCTAAACTTATTTTTGGGCCAAAACACTCTTAAAGGCAAAGTTTAAGCAAAATCTACCCGCTAGATTTCAAGGTCGTGGAACACACATCCCTTCAGACATTGCTCGTATAATTGTATAGGATATACATTGTATATGTATATAAGCATAAAAGTTTCATTGTTAAGGTACGGCTACACATAGCAGGAAAGGATACGGAAAGGAAACGGAAAGGACACGGACAAAATTCTGATGGGGTGGCTACACATATCGGGACACGGACAGGACATTTCTGAGTCGGAAGGCTGCGCGCGCAGCCGTCAGACGTCGGAAGGTTGCGCGCGCAGCCGTCCGACACGGCTCATCCCGCCGGCCGCCACACTCACTACATTGAGCTACCGTTATCATTTTCTGATAGTGTCGGAAGGGGTGGCTACACATACCAGGACGGGACACGGACAGGACACGACAGTGGCGGATGAATGCTTGTTTGGCGATCCATCCGACACGACAAATGTCCTGTCCGTGTCCTTTCCGTGTCCTTTCCTGCTATGTGTAGCCGCTCCCATTTGATAACACTGGGAGCATTCATCAGAAACTGTCCTGTCCGTGTCCTTTCCGTGTCCTTTCCTGCTATGTGTAGCCGCACCTTTACACACCATACATTTCAAAATAAAAAAAAATCTTAGGTGTCAGAAAAATCTACTTCTGAAAATCTCATTGTATATGAATATGTAATATGTATGTGTATATATATACATATACGGGATGTTATATATTAAATTTTAAAAATTTTACCAATCCTAGATCTCAGAAAAATCTAGGTTAATTAATTTAATTCTGAAAATATTTAATGTATATGGATATACATTATTGTTTTATATATATATTTAAACAAAACATACCTGAAGGTTAATACACAATCATATAAAACATGGAGATACCTTTGAAAACACCTACAAGGTCAAACCGATCAGACAACTAAAAAGGAAGTTCACCGTGTCGTCACTCAGAAGTTTGGAACAGGCCTGCCAGCTGGTGACCGACTCCAAATTTCCAAAGGGGCTAAATTTGAGATGAGAAAATCGTCAACTCTTCAAGAATATACAAACTCAATATTCTTATATTTTTAAGATACATTGAAGTCTGTACTATTTGAAACCAACTACTTCACCACTTTCCATTCAAAACTCAAATGTTTAAAATCATATGTTTTATTATCTTTTATTTATTTATTTACAATTTGTTATCAATTTGTATTTGTAATGTTCTGAAGAAGGAGTATTCCGAAATATAAACAACTTTTAGAATTTAATTTTGGTTTTATATGATTATATATATATATATATATATATATATATATATATATATATATATATATATATATGTATGTATAGGCCTATACAGGGTGTAAAAAAATCCGTCCCCCACTGTTTAATTTTTTTATTTGTTCAGATAAACAAATATTGTTTCGAGGGCGATGGTACTGAAAGTATCTTTTGACGTTATCAAACATTTTTAGTCATGTTAGGGAGACGGCCCACCAGGAGTAAGAAGAAAATCTTAAATGTAAGCATAGGCAATGAATACAGAGACTTTTAAGAAGAACAGATCCCATGTTAAATGTTCTGCCGTTTTTCTTAATTGGGCAACTCACCACCAGGTAGCGTCGGAGTGCTGGCTGTTCCAACGACTACAACCCCCCCCGTCTTTTTTAAATTGGGCCAATCACCTCCGGTAGCTTTGAGCGGTGGCTGTTCCAACCGGCAAACACCGCGAACAGCTGGCTGTTCCAATTGCACTTCATCCGGCAACCACCGAGAGAGCATCAATTGTAGCATTGTTGGATTCGGAATGTAATACAGAAACAGAATATTAAAATTTTATAGCCCTTCAACCACTTTGGTATAGCCAAGGAAGGTGTAAACAAAGGAGCGCACCATTGTTAGAATTGCCAATCCAATTCTTACAGTCTTACAGAGAAAAGCCGAAGCATACCTCTGTAAGACTCCATAGGGGGACGTCCCATAGACGATATTTAAATTGGAACTTCCTTAGCCTCTGTCACAACATACACAATTTTAAACGTCTTTGCATTTGGAGTAATTAGCCACAAACCCGATGTCAAAAGGTTGAGTATTAAGAAAATTATTGCATTTTAAAGTTTTACCTATATGATTTTAATGGAAACTTTGAACGCCTACCATTTCCGTCTGGGTCATCCATTTTAAGTCTAGTTTGCAACATTGTACTCTGCTAAGTGAGATCTTTAATTTGATGTACATATCAACCTATGCTTACATTTAAGATTTTCGTCTGACTCCTGGAGGGCCGTCCCCCTAACATGACTAAAAATGTTTGATTGTGTCAAAAGGTACTTTGTGTTAAGTTGTTGAAGATATCTATTTATCTGTTGTAATGTTCAAATATGAATTTAGTATTATTTTTATATAACAGCTGTTTATTTGTTTGTTGATTATTAGATGCAATTTTTGAGATGTTTTGATATTTTAACTTTTGTATTTGATTTTACAAATAAAATAATTTCTATTAATTGTGATGTTTTCTGACATGGTAGCAGATAGACGTGGTTAATTTGAGACGGGAAATTATTTATTTGTAAAAATGTCAGAGGAAAAACAAATAGAAAAGTTAAAAGGAGTTGAAAATTTTCCTACATGGAAAATTGTAATGAAAGTAGTACTAGACTGTGATGGGCTTTTCGACGTTATAGATGGTAAATTCCCCAAACCAATAGTAGATTCACCAAAATACGAAAAAACATTAGGAAAATGTACTAAGGCCGATGCAAAAGCAAGGAAGAGAATTATTTTGTCACTGGATACAAACCCCCTACTTCGAGTAAGTGGATGCACAACGGCACAAGAGATGTGGAGAAAACTTAGCCAGATTTACGATGTAAAATCCACAGAAAATATAGATATCTTGAGGAATAAATTCTATAACATCACTTGGGAGCCTTCACTGGGGATACAGGGGCATCTAGCCAAATTTGACGAAGTACAAACCCAGTTGACAATGCTGGACAAACCAATCAACGAAGGAGATCTTTGCGCCAGACTACTACAAACCTTACCAAAAGACTTCGATTACATCTATGTAACTTGGCATGACCTACCTAATGAGACGAAAACCTGGGACGCACTACAAAAGAAGTGTTTGAACTACGAGTTGCGCTTGAAAGACAGGGACGACGTAAGTACAGCAGTTGCTATGGTCTCCAACATGAAGGTGAGTAATAAAAGTAAGAAGTATGATCAAAATAAACCTTCAAAGAAACCAGACTATAGTAAAAATAATGAGAAAAGATGTTTTTCATGTGGAAAAGTTGGCCATTTTTCTAAAAACTGTAGGATTGGTGTGGTATGTTTTAAATGTCACTCAAAAGGCCATAAAGCTAACAACTGTCCAAATGAAAATAAGCATTCAGCTATTATGACGAGGCTGAAAACAGAAGTTAACAGTTATTTTGATCTAAATGATTGTGATGATTGGATTGTTGATAGTGGTGCTTCACACCACATAACCAATCATAGAGAATGGTTTGCTAACTATACCTCTTTTGACAAGCCTAAAAATATTGACAGTGCCCGTCAGGGTGTTCATATTCAAGCTTTGGGTTGTGGGAGGATAAATGTCATGGTTTTTAATGGGAATGAATGGTCTTCTCGATATTTTGAAGATTTGTGGTACTGTCCCGATGCTTCTTATAATCTATTTTCAATGAGGAAAGCAGCCGAAAAGGGCATTGATCAAATAGTAACAAGTAATGGTAAGTCATGGGTTTTCAAACAAAATGGGGTGAATATTGCCATAGCTACATCTAAGACAGTAGATGAATTGTATCATTTGGCTGTAAAAGTAATAACACCAATGAAATTTGAGAGACAGTATTTCAATCTTCATGAATATGAGGATAAGGAAGAACATGAAGACGAATGTGCAGAAAAATTAATGTATGACAAACAAAATGACGAAGATGGAAATAAAAACTTTCTTGAAGAAGACACAGCTAGAGAAACAGAGAGTGATGAACAAGTTGTCCAGATAAATAATGAAGATCAAGCTCCTGAAGATGATGAAGAAGACACAGCTAGAGAAACAATGAGCGATGAACAAGTTGTCCAGGTAAATAATGAGGATCAAGCTCCCGATACAGATGAATCCGGAGAAGTTACTCAGAATGAAATAATAGGAATTGAAACATACAACCTTAGGAAACGTATTGAAGTTAAAGTTCCATATAGATTCAGAGATGATTCTGCAATGTGTAATGAGAATAAAGACATTTTAAATCCTGATCCGGGGAGTATCAGTATTCCTCAAAGTTACTATGAAGCAGTTAAACTTACATCTGAGAAGGGAAGCGACTGGAAAACAGTGATGGATGATAAAATAAAGCCCTTAGGTAAGAATGAAACATATGAATTAGTAGACCTGCCACCAGAAGGAACAGTGTTAGACAATCGTGAGGTCTTTGCGCTCAAGACCAACTCTGAAAACGAAATCGTTTGCTACAAAGCTTGTTTGGTAGCAAAAGGGTATACGCAGCGTCCTGAAATCGATTATAGAGGCAAGGTAACAAGACGCTCCACAAGTGGTGTAAAATGGTTTGGTGGCCCAATCAAACGGAAGAGTAAGCTACACAAATGTGTTAAAGAAATTGGAGCTGTTGAACTAAAGTCTACACCAACATTATATGTTGAACATCAAAGTGCGTTGCAACTAATGAACAACTCTATGTTTCACGAGCGTTCAAAACACGTAGAAAAAAGATACCATTATGTTCCACAGCTGATATCTGAGAAGAAGATGAGTGTGGCTTACATTCGGAATCACAAGCAGATATCCTGGCAAAAGGACTGTCTTCTACCAAACAAGCCACAAAGAACGAGCTCATTGGAATGTCGTCATTTACATCAACTTAACAAATTATATTAAGAACATTACGGGGGAATGTTGAAGATATCTATTTATCTGTTGTAATGTTCAAATATGAATTTAGTACAGTACACTCTCGTTCATCGGAACTAATGTGGCGGACGGCCGGTTCGGATGTCAAAAAATTCCGATGAAGCGGAGTCCGTCGTGAGTCATCATTTCCGCCCGTACGGTGACCTATTGATTTGATTCACTATTGTTTTTAAGATAACACAAGAGATTTTATGAAAGTAAGGCACTCAAACTTTGAACATGGTACAATGATATTCCATATTCATATTAATGCAGCCAACTGACTTCCATGTAACACAGGTGCAGTCGCGACGCGAGACAGACTGAATGACAGTTTGGGAAGCGGTCGAAGCGGATGTATTGTGCGAATACTCCACGGCCTCGTAAATCACATCGATGGGTACAGATTATGGAAAACGCCTGATGACTTTTGATGCAAAATGTGATACTTCACTGTTGTGCGGATAGAACGAATGGAAATTAAAGGCGGTAAAACGGAAAAATTATTTATTTCGTAAGAAAAAAAATTTAATAATGTCCAGATTTTCAGTTCCGATGAAGCGGAGTTCCGATGTCCCCGAGTCCGATGAACGAGAGTGTACTGTATTATTTATATATAACAGCTGTTTATTTGTTTGTTGATTATTAGATGCAATTTTGAAATGTTTTGATATTTTAACTTTTGTTTTTGATTTTACAAATAAAAAAATTTCTATTAATTGTGATGTTTCCTGACATAAGTTACTATCACCCCCCAAACGATATTGGTTTAGCTAAACAAATAAAAAAATTAAAGAGGGGGGACGGACTTTTGTTACACCCGGTATATGTATTTATGCATATTTATTATTATGTTGTACATGGACCGTTTCATCAATTGATTAATTTACAGTTGGTAACAATAAAATTACTATTTTAAACAAAATAATAAATAAAATTCGATGTTTATTTTTTTTTATAAATAATTAATTGGATGAACGAATTGAAGACAAGTAAAATTGTCATAAATGAGTGTTGGTCGCTAAGTGTAGTGATAAATCCCGATTTCATTGACCGACGATTACGTTCGCAATAAGCCTCTGATAGACTTTGAACTTTCACACTAGATTTTAGGAATAATTTGTAAGGTCAAGTTCGTTTCTGAAGTTATTCTGTTAAGTAATAAAGTAATGAGAGTTAATTTAATTTCCCGTAAGAAATGCATTGTGGGCTGTAAATAACAGTGCTTAAGGCTATGTTAAACAGTGATTGAGTTGTTTGTTGTCAGACATAGAGTAAACATTTGTTATGGAAACTATTTTCTGCCTGTTGTATTGTAACTGCACTAAATATACTAGGGCTATTCAGAAAATAAGGGACGTTTTCCTTACGCCGCTGGGCACGCTTGTAGCGCCTATATTAGGGTAAGTGAGCGCTCGGGGCCTCAGTGGCTATCCAGCCGTGACACTGTGAGCATCGTCGCGCTGCCAGTTTTCTTTATTTTAAAATTCAAAATAGCCACTCCTATAAGAAATCCCGACAGTTGCAAAGTGCGATCAGTAACATGGTTTTTGTAGGCAAAAAACTTAAAACCGATAGAGATTTATCGATTTTTATTATTTTAATTTCAACACAGCAAAGTCGGTGAAACTTGAGGGAAAGATAACGAAAGCTCCGTTATGGTGGAGCAGCAGTTTTCACGGATCTTCTCGTCAACTTTAGTGACCAGTTCGTCAGTCACAATGCTCAGTCGTTCACTCTACTGCTCATCATGAACATTGATTCGGTCATTTGTAAACTGAATACACAACTTACGCACAGAACTTTCATTCAAGACATTGTTCCCATACACCTCGCACACTTTGCGATAAATCTTTATCAGTTTTAAGTTTTTTGCCAAAAAAAACGTGTTACCGATCGCACTTCGCAACTGGCGGGATATTTTACAGGAGCGGCCATTTTGAATTTTAAAATAAATAAAACTGGCAGCGCGACCATGTTCCTAGCGCCACGGCTGGATAGCCACTGAGGCCCTGAGCACTCTAATACCCTAATATAGGCGATAGGTGCGCGCCTAAAGGAATAAGACGGAAACGTTGCTTACTTTCTGAATAGCCCTCGTAGTACAATTTTTACTTATGAAATATTTTAAAATAGGTTATGAATACTAAAAAGATATTTTTTTAACAAAGAAAATATTTATTAAAAAAATAAAATTTGTAAAACGTACCTACTGGTTATCAAATATCTTGAATGAAAAAAACTTAAAACCTTTTTCTATGTAGTTAGTATGTGTAATTTGATAGATGTGTTATTTTTTATATTTTTAATAGCGTGAAACTAAGATTATCTGGCTTATGTTGCCGTTCATCCCCATACGCGTGAACAAGTGCACTCCTAGTATAAATGAGTTAATACAAACATAACTTGTTAATACTTTAATACAAACATGTCATTGGTATGAAACACAATTCATAAGATATTATAAGATGTACTTCCTTTTTATTGCAGAAATTAGCTTTTTCCTGATCATTTTTACGTATTACATGTACCTTTTATAAAGATATATATTTAATTTTTACTAAAATGTTGGATTTTTCCTATATATTTAAAATGTTTATTTTTAAATTTACACATTTCTTTTCTTAAATATGTTAAATAAACAATTTACATGCTACCAATACTTAAAATAGTTTTTACAGGTCTATTTTACATATTACATGTACGTTTTATATATACACACACACACACACACACACACACACACACACACACACACACACACACACACACATATATATATATATATATATATATATATATATTCCCAACACATTTACATTTACATTACATTGAAATGAAATGAAATGAAATTCTTTATTTGTCACACAGAATTTACATAGTTGTGATTTTCACAAGTAAACATAAGACACGTCCAAATTAAAAGAAGACTTAAATCTAACTTATCCTAAAACTTAAATGACATTGGAAGAAAAAAAACGTGATTTGTAAACAAAATAAATACAACCTTTAAATTAAGATTCAAAATTAATTTTCTCGAAAAAAAATCCTCAACAGAGTAAGGACACAATTTGAATGTTGTTAAGTGGTCCTTGAGCTTTTTCTTAAATGATGTCATTTTTTCTTCAGATTTTATTTGAATAGGGAGGTGGTTGTAGACCCTCCTCCCCATGTACAATGGGGATTTTTCATACAGAGCTGTTCTGTGAACAGGAAATTGAAGAGATTCTCTATGACGTGTGTTGTAGTGATGTGTATGATTTTCTGACAAAAAAATGAATGATTATTTTTTACAAATATACATAGGTGATATATATAGACAGCATGGATTGTTAGAAGATTCATCCTGATGAAGTGAGGGCGACAAGATGAGCGGGGTCTGATTTGCGCCAAAATCCTAACAGCTCGTTTTTGGAGGATGAAGATGTTATTGATAATTGGTGAACTGCCAAAAGAGATGATGCCATAGCAAGCCTTGGACAAGAAATATGAATGGTAAACCATGAGAGCTGCACTAAGACCTGTAGTCTTGAACACAACTCTCAGTGTAAACAAAGCTTTTTATAAGGAGGAATTTAGTTGATGCTGATGATCGGACCACTTCAAATGTTCACTGATATTTAAACCTAGAAATTAAAAAATTTACTTCCTACTGATTGAATTTGTTTCTTACTGATATTTAACCTAGAAATTTAAAAATTTACTTCCTACTGATTGAATTTGTTCTCCTGAGTCTAATTTAAGAGTGACTTTTCCTGTGTTCAATTGTGGATTGTGAATATGAAGGATATGTGTTTTGGAACAGTTTAAATGGAGGCCATTATTGCTGAACCATTTTTCCATGGTTGATAAATCTTTGGAAGCTATACTAACTGCAAGTGGGATAGAAGGTGCCCTAACTAACATTGTGTGATTTTACAATGTACAAATCTATTTTCTTAAATAGGTTAAATAAACTATTTATATGCTACCAAAACTTTAGTTTTTTCTCAAAATCCCATTTTCCATATCTACAACATTAAAAAGCTGTATCTTTGTCAATTTTTAAGATATTTTTAGTGATTTTGGTCTTAAAATGCTCAGAAAACCAACCTCTATTAGAAAATGCAAAAAACTCGAAAAGTGAAATTTATGACTTTAGGTCCCTTTCCCCTTCTCACATATAACATAAAGTTATCATTGTTTAATTTTTTAGAACACCCCATAATACATTCATTCAAAAATAAAACTACTCAAATATATAACTTCCAAAAAATATTTCGCAGGTTATTGGTAAATTGAAATATATTTTAATACAATATGTGTCTTGTTAGACGATCAAAATTACATTGTAGGCGAGGTCTATATTTATATCTATATACGGGGGTATTTACCCCATCACAGAAGGCCTGCGTACGTTCTTAGCAAAATTCCAATGGTTGATATTGTTTAATCAATAAAATATCTGTTTTTAGCTATAGGAAATACACTATTAGGGTAGTAGTCATAGTAAGACCTCAGCCTGGGATTATGACACTTTTTTTAAACAATTCGTTCAAATTTGTATATATGTGCGTGTGTATGTTTTTAACAAGATAACTGAGAAAAGGAAACTCCGAGTTTGATGAAATTCGACAGAGGTTTAGTAGGGCAGCATTCGTCAGGTTAAGTTAAAAAACCAGTATGATCGGACAATAGGAACGGGGCTTTATGGGATTCCAAAATGGTGAAAAATGTAATTTTGGCATTTTTGGACAATAATATTCTTAATTCAACAATTTAACTAAAACCATTTAAAAGATCTTTTAAAATAAACCAACAATTTAATATTTTGAATTTTTGGCAAGGATAACAGATTAGGGGAAAAATAAAAAATATGTTTTCCGGATGTTATTCTTATGGGAAATTAACCCTTTGGAGACCGGCCCGAATATATATGGCATGCTGCTTGGGACCGGGGTTATTTTGCCAGGTTTTGCAATGTTTCGGAAAAAATGCTATAACTTCACAAAATATCAACCTAAAGTGATGAAATTTGCATCATTTTTTTTCTTTTTTATCCCTTTTTATTTATGAATACTAAAAACTATTGAAAACAAAAATTTTTACAGAGTGATATAACATATAATTTATACGTATAAAAAAATAAATATGTTTTTACTGTTTCCTGAAATATATTTGACACCCAAAAAAATATTTGGGAGCTAAAATCCTCATTTTTGTGTTAGCCATTTATTTATGTATAAGTAAACAAATAATTAGCCCAGTAAAAAATTTTTTGTAAGTATTATACACGTTTTATTAGAATATTACAGTTGCATGTAAACTTACCGATTTGTGACATATGACTTATTTTCCCTCTACAATTATTTTGAAACACTTAGTCATACATATTTCTACCACAAATATCCTATAAATGAAGTAAATTACCCTGAAAATATAGTAACAATTTATTTTATGTAATATAAAACTCACCAAACGAGGATGCTGTGAAATCGTAGAAGCGTTTTCACTTGGCCTATCATTGATTTATAATATTCACAATCACAGTTCAAAAATTAGAATGAAATATTCATTGAAAACCACTTATAGGCCTAACC
This sequence comes from Neoaliturus tenellus, assembly GCA_030545055.2. Taxonomy (NCBI): domain Eukaryota; kingdom Metazoa; phylum Arthropoda; class Insecta; order Hemiptera; family Cicadellidae; genus Neoaliturus; species Neoaliturus tenellus. The sequence goes on from CM061531.1 coordinate 264,588,810, forward strand.
ACAAACAATGAGAAAACATTAGTCTTCAAGTCAAACACCAACACTGTTATACAGGGTGTCCAGCTTCCACCTTTACAAACTTTTCCAGGTTATTAAGCATGCCAAAACAAACAGAAAAATCATATAAACATATGTCCGGAAATGCTTCGTTAAGCCGCTAGCCGCCATTTTGTTTTTTACACTTAAGAATTTTTATTTCCGTAACGGGTTGTTGTATGGAGTTCATATTTGGCATATACCTTAATCACACCAATGCTCATTTTTAGAAAAAATATTATTTTTTTCCGATCAATATTTTCAAAATGGCGGCCATTTTAAATTTTTAAACTCAAATATCTTAAAAACCGTAAATTTTATAAAAATTTTATTAGACACAAAAAAGTTGACAAATTAAATTATCTAAACATTGATACCAAGTTTGTAAGGATCCGACCACAAATAACGGAGTTATTGAGATTTTTCTCTTAAAATAACCTAAATTGGCATTAATCATAGTGCAAAATCAGTGTTTTTCTACAGGAAAACCACCATAACTCCGTTATTTGTTATCAGATCCTCTCAAACTTGGTACCACTGTTTAGATAATTTAATTTGTCAACTTTTTTGTGTCTAGTAAAATTTTTATAAAATTTACAGTTTTTTAGATATTTGAGTTTAAAAACTTAAAATGGCCGCCATTTTGAAAATATACATCGTAAAAAAATAATATTTTTTCTAAAAATGCGCATTGGTGTGATTAAGGTACATGCCAAATATGAACTCCATACAAGAACCCGTTACGGAAATAAAATTTCTTAAGTGTAAAAAACAAAATGGCGGCTAGCGGCTTAACGAAGCATTTCCGGATATATGTTTATATGATTTTTCTGTTGGTTTTGGCATGCTTAATAACCTGGAAAAGTTTGTAAAGGTGGAAGCTGGACACCCTGTATAATATTTACACTATTTACATATTTCCGAGGCTTAGGCATTAGGCCTACTGTTTTAGCAGGAAGGGTAAGGATAGCACAACCCATGCAATCCTCTTTCACACTTCTTGCATGCTGTTCTTGATTTTTTCATTTTTCCACCTTCTTGCAGACTTTTTTTGCTGCAAACTACACAGCATCTCTCCCTATTGAAAGGCAGTTTGAATAATCCTTCGCCTCTTACTGGGGGCGCATCTCATCCGCCTAGTGAATCTTGTTGGTTTTGACCAAGCCATTCCTCTGCAATATTATCTATTATAGAAACTATAAACTGGTACCTGTTCATAGGTTTTTCTGTGGTGTTCAATTTGTACAATATGTAACAATTCAAAACCATGCGACCTAATATGTTCCAGACTACCTTCTTCCAATATTTGATTGTCCTTCGTTCGTCGAGATAAGAATACAACATCATATCAGATGTATCTATTCCCCCCATATAATCACTATACTGTCTAATTATCATGGGTTTTTTCATTACTTCGAGGTGCCCCCGTCTCAGTGACCTCCGTTTTTCAACATCCTTTGCCTCGGCTTTTGACGAAATGAGTACAACAGGGCCTCTTTGTGATTTTTTCATTTTGTAGGCTAGCAATAATAAATAATCTTTCCTAAAGTAATCCTTTTGACCTAAAGTAAATTTTTGTTTTACTTGAGGTGGAAGATGTTTCCTTGTTCTTCTTATTGTACCGGTATAATAAGTTTTTTCCCCAAACAGAAACTTTACTAGAGGAACACTAGAAAAAAAATTATCACATATTACGTGGTAACCCTTTCTGAGGTAATTCCCCATTTCCATCAGTGTCTTCACAACAACATAACCTAACCCAAATTCCTTGATATCAGCTTTTTCTTGCCTGTCTTGATTTTTTTCCCCTTATAGCAAGTGAACCCTAAACAGTAATTAGTCACGGAGTCGCATATCATCCAAAGTTTTATACCCCAGCGATGGTGATGCTTATTGGGGAGATATTGCATTAGCTGTGTGTGATTTTTGGTCCCCACAAGGCTCTCATCGACAGAAAGAAATTCATTAGGAGTATAGTGAAACCTAAACACATTATTGGCATGGCTCATAATAGGCTCAAATTTGGCACAAGGGTCGTATCCAGGTTCATTTACCTTAGGAAGTGAGGCGTTGTCGACAAGGTGAAAGAATGAGTAAATACTCTCAAACCTGTTCCGAGAAAACATTTTATTGAACCAAGGTGTTGCTTGGCAACTTGTTGTGGACCAGTACGCCTTTATCATAGGTTTTCTAATCAGGCCCATGTTCAAAATAACAGCCAAAAATGCTCGCATTTCTTTTACAGTAACGTCTTTCCATTTCCTAAACTTATTTCCTAACGACAAATTATGCAAGTTCCTTTCCAAGTAATCTTTGGCAAATCTATTTGTTTCTTTGACAAGTAAACTTACAAAGACCCCTGTAAAAAAAAGATTGAAGTAGGCTATTGGGTGAGAGTTAGTTGGCGGACAACGCTTTGGACCAGGCAACTCATTGAAACTAAATGTTTGCTCAGAATCTAAGGGAAGGTAATTTAGGTCATTTTCATCATCAATTTCCTCCCATGGACTATCTTCATCTACTTCAATGGGGGGCAGTTAATCATTACCTACATTTTCACCTTTAGGCCTACCTCTTCCCCTACTACCACGGGGCCTGCCCCTATTTACTGGTATTTCCTCAAAGATATAGTCAGGATCATCTGGATCATCTACAGTGTCACTGATATGTCCTGTGGGGATTGCCTCAGCTTCAGAAACATTTATTTCTGGAGACATAGGCCTAGGTGAGAGGTTAGGCCTAGGCTGTTCACTAACCTCATTGAAGTTACTTTGTAACCTATTCCTACCTTTTCGGAATAACCTGAAAGGTCCTCTAGGCGTACTTTCCTCATCTGGGTTATAGTCTGGGTCTTCGTCAGTGTCATCCACATTTTCAGACGCAGAACTAAAATAATAATTGCCATCAATTTCGTCATCGTCGCTAAGGTTACCGTCGTCTTCCGGATCACTCAACTCAAGATCCAACAATCTATCCACTTCACTTGTCCTCAAAGGGTCACTCATTTCACATTTAGTAAAGCCACACTACATATAAATTACTGTAAACGTACTAAAAAATGTTTTCAAAAAGAAAAACGAACGTAAACAAACAGGCAACCAAAACACGGCTCGTAACTAACTACGCAGTAGCACTAGTAGCAGACAGCTGTCTGGCGGTCAACAAGCACCCGATCAGCTGTTGCTTTGTTGTTGTTTCTAAGTGAAAATAAAACACTTTAGCCAATTTTTGTGACTCGATGTATTTTCATATATTTAGACGTTTTTAGGAAGATATAACGCATTGGTATGAAGTAATGAACAATTAATAATTTTAAAATAATAAATTTGCGTAACTTCCGATATATCGGCAGTTCGTCTTTTTAGCATAAAATACCAACTGCCGATATATCGGAAGTTGGTCTCCTAAGGGTTAACAAATCCCTCATCTCACTTCTTTATTTACATAACTAGATCAAATTTATTATGTACATGGGTCATTCCATATCAAGTGATCCAAATAAAAAATAAAATTTTCCCTCATGTTTCTCTTTTTTAATAGTTTTTGGTTTGTTGAATCATTAGAACAAACACAATCAAAAGGAAGAAAATAAAATTTTTCATCTCATTCAGTTTTTTCAAAAAAAATTTTCAAAGTTTCAAAAAAAATTGTGTTTTTGCGCATTCACTGATTTACATTTCATTTAATATCTCTGGCTAGAATCAAGATAGAAAAGTGAAATAAAAGCCATTCTGTTCAGAATCAAATTAGCTTTAATTTGATATACAACATGAAGGTATTTGAAAAATTTAAATTTTTGATCCCTCAAACTCAAAATTTTGAAAGCGAATGCCAAAAAATTAATATAATTGAAAATTTTCAAAAAAATACCATAAATTCCTAATGTTACTACTAAGTTGTGTACAAAATTTCAGTTTGGGATCTCAATGGGATCATATTGAAATTAATTTTTATACATAAGCTTGTAATGGAAATGGACACCACATAGCCTTTAATACACAAATTAATTTTGTCAAAAATTTTTATTAAGTTTACAATCAATTAAAAGTTAATTAGTTAAAAAATACCTACACATTTTCCATATTAAGAGAAATGTAAATTTTAGATTTGTTCACTAAGAAGGCCTTCTTTTCTAGAGTGATGACTACCGGTAGTATTTTATAAACTGATTACACTGTACTTAATGAAGGTCGATCGAAGTCTTAAAGTTCAGCTTTTTGTTGCTGCTTTGATTTTATTTTGGGACATTACATGTTCTTCCTGTAGCTGTGGTAGGGTTCACTTTAGTTAATATTTATATACTTTTAAGATATTATGTTAGGAAAACAAACCAGGACGCAGGACCAGAAGGATGTAGAAATGTTAACTATACATCTTCATTTTTATCGTGTTTTGACATGACACACTTGCCAGCCACCATCGCCTTATGGGAGAGCTACCACTCGGTACTAGGCTTTTAAAAGCATTTTGAAATGGCTAGAAGCTTATAAAGAAAATTTTCAATGCGATTTACTTAAAAGTGTTTTATTAATTACCTTGTTTTGTTTACAACTGTATTAAACATCTAATGAAGTAATTTGAAGAAACCACTCTTATTTCAATCAAACTCAGAAATATTCAGGACCTGACAACTTGTTTTAGCGAATTTCCCATAGGGAATAAGCTATTACCGTAGGTCTCATGGAAAGACCTAAGCCCGGGACCATGTTACTTTTTCGTTTTGAGGTGCCCAGAGACCAAAAATAATAGTCATTAAAATTTTTATATATATATATATGTATATATATATATATATATATGTATATATATATATATATGTATGTGTCCCTAGACACGATAACTCTCGTAAAAATGGTCCGATCGACACCAAATTTGGTACAGATGTGTAATCCTACGTTTATTCGGATGAGTTCGAAAACCAGACATATCGACCTACCAGAAGGGGTAGTTTTGGGGGGTTTTGTACCCCAAAAATGGGTTTTTTGCATTTTTCATATGTAAATTTTAAAAATTTTAAATTTTTATTTTGACCATTGGATTTAGCTCAAAAAAACACACAATTTAGTATTTTGAAGCTTTGCTCTATCTCCATTGGTTACCGAGATATTACAAAGTCTAAAGACAGTACATTGTCTATTGGGGCTCCAATGTTAATCTTATGGAGAATAAGGATGTGTTAATATTTCACTTATTAACCAATATTTTTGGATGAAACTTAGTATTTAGCTTCATTTGGTTGAGATTGATCCATTTAAGGTAAAAAATCTTGGTTTTTGTACTTATCATGGCAGCAAACCTGCATACTCTTTTCCCATGTTAATCATATGGAGAATAGGCAAACTCTTTTATTTATGCACAGATATTGATGAAACTTACTATATGGCTTTATATGGTCGAAATAAATTTTTTCTATGCTAAAAACCTACTTTTAGTGTCCCCCATGGCAGCATACCTGCATACTCTTTCCCTATATCTTAAGGAGAATAGACATTTATTTCCCTATTTATGAGCACGTGATGAAAGTTTGTTTACAAGTTTAGCTGGTCAAAATTAATATTACTAATTTGGAAATTCGCTGAGTACGCAGGTCTGCTGCGACGGGGGGTATTTAGATGTACTATTATACTTCATGCACTGATAAGGGCGCACCACAAAATCGTGTCTACAGGTGGACTGGTGGCGAGGGGTGCAGGCGCAGTAGTGTAGCTGTTAAATAAATGGCGGCGTGGCGCCTTGGCGTCTGTTCACCGACACAGAGCTTTAAACCGGAGACTCATACAGGCTAATCACTCAGGTCATAAGCCATATTTTGATATAGTTTGAAGAATTTGATAGGTCTTTAAAAATACATATATGGTGTTACTACATAGCCTATGCATCGGCAAAACTTTGCTACCGTATAAACATTTACTTGGACACCGAAGTACAAATAGTCTATAAAATATTACCAACTAATACGGGAGCGGCAGCTCAGTGGTAGAGCTCTGGCATTACAAGCCAGCAGTCCTCGGTTCGATCCTGGGCGACATTACACGCAAAAGCGCATGAGCGGTCACCTCTACCTAGCCTATAATGCCAAGACCGTACCTTGCTGTCTTTAGATCACTGCACAGGCCTATTGGCCGATAATTACGGGCAGTGGAGGTATTAATTTTTTTTTAATTCCAACGTTTTGGAAAAACCATATAAAACTTTTCCCGTCAGCAAGGGTTTTTAACTTTCTTCAAAAGAGCCGAGCGTCTGACCACGACTGACACAAACCTGTCATCTTAAAAGTAGTCCTAAATATAAGTCAAATATTAACTAAAGTGAACCCTACCACAGCTACTGGAAGAACATATTTGATGTCCCAAATGAAATTATAGCAGCAACAAAAAGCTGAACTTATAGACTGTGATCGACCTTTATTATGAAGTTGAGTTTGATTAGTTTAAAGAGTAGGCCTAGATACTGGTCAGTAGCCATCACTCTTAATAATGAAAATGTGAAGGTATTTTTTAACAAATTAACTTTTAATTGGTTATAAACTTAATAAAAATGTTTTGACAAAATTAATTTGTGTATTAAAGGCTACGTGGTGTCCATTTCCATTACACGCTTATGTATAAAAATTAATTTCAATATGATCCCATTGAGATCCCAAACTGAAATTTTGTACACAACTTAGTAGTAACATTAGGAATTTAAGGTATTTTTTTGAAAATTTTCAATTATATTAATTTTTGGGAATTCGCTTTCAAAATTTTGAGTTTGAGGGATCAAAAATTTAAATTTTTCAAATACCTTCATGTTGTATATCAAATTAAAGCCAATTTGATTCTGAATAGAATGGCTTTTATTTTACCTTTCTATCTTGATTCTAGCCAGAGATATTAAATGAAATGTAAATCAGTGAATGCGCAAAAACACAATTTTTTTGAAACTTTGAAATAAAATTTTGAAAAAACTAAAAGAGAAAAAAATTTCTTTTTTCAGATTTAAGTTTATTTTGCATATATGTATCTAATAAAAAAATATCAACCCCATAAAAAATAGTGAGGTAATTTGCATTTGATCACTTGATATGGAATGACCCACATTCACTAACTTAAGTAGGCAGTAACTTTCCCACATGGGGTTTATGGGGAAAATAAAAAATACCAGAATTTGATATAACCATTGACTATGTACACTAACATGAATAGACCTCTCATCCAATGTATTTAGTTTGAGACAAAAATTTAGAAGTTTCGTGTACGGTATTAGTGGTCGTGGCCAGTGTCGCTGCCATCGATGTTGTCATTATTTAACTGAATTTACAGTGCTGCAAAAACATTTTATCACAACATAAACAAAAACCTCCATTATAAAATGTTTAAACCATGATTGAGAAGAGTGGTAGTAGGCCTAATGATTTGCCGATCATGTTACTCTTGTTCTTTGTAGGCCTACCATGAAATGTTTGCTGTAGCCTATGTAAAATATTAATTTTAATCAATGTTAAGGCAGTGTGTGCCAATTGACCAGTTTATCTGACAATGTCTAACAGGGACGAAGGACAAAAGTAAATAGCAAGTATCGAATCGTAGGCTAGACTATGAGAAAAAACTACGTTTTAGGTCTAAATATGAACCATTTGTTTTGATGTTTGAATTTAGTGACTAAGTTTTTTAGCCTAGGCTAACCGTATTTTTAATAGCTTATCCCAAAACTTGCAACCCTAGTACTAAATCAAGACCCAGGCCAAAGCTAAAATTCGCCCATGGGGTTTAGGTGCAAATTTGACTAAATTTTCCCTTCTAAATTATTATAATTGAACACATTTAGAGTTATTTACATCTTTGTTTTATAAAAATAAACAAAACAAGGCCAAAATCATTTAAAGTGAACAAAGCGTTTGACACCAAAATAGAAGTGTAGGTAGGTCTGAACCTGTACAAAAATAAACAAATCAAAATAAGATGAAAATATTGTGAAAATTTAGAAAACGTTACCTACCTTGTTTCTTCGACTATGTCGATGTTTCCCTCATTTTCATTAATGAAAAAACTGGAGTTCAATGACAGATAACAGACCAAAATAGAAAGACGACAAAACCACTCATATCCAGCGTTGCCAATCACTTTTCATCAAATTACCCTCGGTCCTTGCCAAAATTACCCTCAAATACCCTCAAAAGTGCCAAAATGCCAGAAAATCACTAAATTTACCCACCATCTAAGTTGTTAGCACACAGGGGTGATTAATATAAGTGTATAAGCTGTGTAATTGATGTTAGCTTTCAAGTAATATTAATCACTCCTGTATTAAATCTACTTCGGATTTTAACCTATTCCCGAAAATTCACATATCTGAGTCAAACTTGACAATTTCAGTAAAATTATCCTTTTATTAACAAAAACGATTACCCTCGAAAATACCCTCGAAGGTCCAAAATACCCTCAAAAAGGGTAATTACCCTCGAATTGGCAACGCTGCTCATATCCCTTTGAAAGTGGTAAAAATGACAAACGTCATAATGAAATGCAGGGGGGGGAGAGCAGCCGTCGTAGCAAGAAGCAGAGCAGCAGCCAGCAGCAGCATCTATCTATCTCTATCTACACAGACAGACAGACTAGTGCTTCTCGAGTAAATGGCTCATTTTGGTGGAGCACTCTTGAGGAAAGTAGTGGGGGAGTGGACACGTTCACGATCATCCACCGCAAAAGCGGTTTGTTTATGTTTTTCCAATCACGTGACTAACTCCAGACATTTTATTTGTGGGATTTGTCACGTGATAGGCAAAAACGTAAACAAACCGCTTTGCGGTGGATGCTTGTGAATGCCCTCAATGGTCGGGTTCACGTTACATCCACCGCAATCCACCGCAACCGGGATGCGGTGGATTTTTTGCGGTTAGCACGTGAACGTCAACAATCAAAATCCCGGTGGGTTCATAAGACAGCAGCAAAATGACGTCACCAAGATCCACCGGGATTTATCAGGTGGCCATTGGGATTTGTCACGTGACTATCTAAATCCCGGTTGCGGTGGATGCGGTGAATGAACGTGAACCCAACCAATGTGTCGACAGTAAAACCAACTAAGAAAATGCTATGTGTTTGTATTCAAAAATTATTGTCTCTGTCGTCTGTTTGTCACCATGTACGGAAGCCCTGAAGTACGGAAGCCCTGAAGGGCCAAAGAGTAAGCGATCATTTTTTTATACCGCCGTGTTTGAAACACGGCGAGCCGTGTTTAAAAGACGGCGAGCCGTGTTCCAAAGACGGCGATTCATGTTTAAAAGACGGCGAGCCGTGTTCCAAAGACGGCGAACCATGTTTAAAAGACGGCGAGCCGTGTTCCAAAGACGGCGAGCCGTGTTTCAAAGACGGCGAGCCGTGTTTCAAAGACGGTGAGCCGTGTTTCAAAGACGGCGAGCCGTGTTTCAAAGACGGCGAGCCGTGTTTCAAAGACGGCGAGCCGTGTTAGAAAGTCGGCGATCGCCGTGTTAGAAAGTCGGCGAGCCGTGTTTGAAAGTCGGCGAGAAGTATGTGAAATTCGGCGAGCATTTTGATAAATTAACTAAGACCAATAATTAAAAGCTTTTTTATTGGCTCTTAAACGGATTTTCATCCTCTTATAAAATTGAAAATAACCAAAACAATCAAATCTCTGGAGCAAAAATAGTCTGTGCATTTGTTATGATGACCATAACCAAACAGATTTCTTTGTTTTTGGGACCTCTGATTTCATAGAAATCTGGCATGAAAGTTGTAATATTTTTTAATTAGTTTGCAAATGAGATTATATCTAGTCATATAAATAATCTAATATCAGATATATAATTATTACTCTTAATTACTTTATCAAAATACTCGCCGAATTTCAAATACATCTCGCCGACTTTAAAACACGGCTCGCCGCCTTTCAAACAAGGCTCGCCGCTTTTCAAACACGGCTCGCCGCCTTTCAAACACGGCTCGCCGCCTTTCAAACACGGCTCGCCGCCTTTCAAACACGGCTCGCCGCCTTCCAAACACGGCTCGCCGCCTTCCAAACATGGCTCGCCGTCTTTCAAACACGGCGGTGTAAAAAATGACCGCTTACTCTTTGGCCCTTCAGGGCTTCCGTACTGAAGGGCCAAAGAGTAAGCATAATTTTTTTACACAGCCGTGTTTGAAACACAGCGAGCTGTGTTTATAAGTCGGCGAGCCGTGTTTGAAAGTCACTCGTTGACTTTCAAACACGGCTCGCCGACTTTTAAAGACGGCTCGCCGTCTTTGAAACACGGCTCGCCGTCTTTTAAACACGGCGGTGTAAAAAATGTATGCTTTCTCTTTGGCCCTTCAGGGCTTCCGTACCAGTGAGTGGTGTGAATGTGAAATGGATTATAACTGTTAACTTATTATCAAATACTAAAAATTTTGAAGTATTTCAGTTTGCTGAGTATTTGCAGTTTAGAGTGCTGAGAACATTTAAGTAATGCATTTGCATTACTTATGCAAATCATTTGCATAAGTATCATTTGCATTACCAATGATTTACAAGACAATTGATTAATTAAATTTTTATCAATAAACTTTATTAAATACCACTTAAATAAACACATTATTCCTCTGCCCTCGGTATCATTCGTTTATCACCGACTGTCCGAGACGATGGAATTGGCTAACTCGGAACTCCCTAACTCGTGTCACGAGCCGGAACTGGCTAACCAGGAACTGCCTAACCGCCAGTTAGTGGATTCCAATGTACGTAGGGTGGAATTGGCTAACTGTCGCCCGGCGGAATTCACTAACTCGGAATTCCCTAACCAGGCGCGGCAGCCTCCGCCTTTCGCCGCTAGTGGCGCTACACACGACCTTGCCAACCGCACCAAAATAAATAATGGTGCATCCTAACGTATTTAAATCACCTTTACGTTTATGTTATCTTGTTTTGGTTTTTTGGTTTTTTGATTAATTGTAAATGTTGGACAAACGACAATGATGAATGTTGTACAATGAGAAATGATAACGTAAATGTTGTAGACCTATTTTCAATTATAATTTTATGATTATGTAATTTAATAATACTTACCGTTGCTTATAATGGAATGTTTAAAACTTACAGAACTATTTTTAACAAAAACCAACTGTGCCATTATAGGTAAATCGGTTCTGTTCTATCGATTGACAATAATTTAAATGGACGGGGTGTACCAGAAAGTCACCTTCCCAGACCGGTAGTCACTAATATTAAACACAAACCCCCACTTTGTGTGACATTTTTAGATTATACACGTAATTTTAAGACTTCTTTATATTTTAACTTTTAACGAAATCCTAACGGTTGAGGACATAACGGCAATTGAAATTTTGATTTTTCCGTAAGAAGAACATTGAACAAAATTTCAACTCCAATATCTCTGAACATTTTCGTTTAGACAAACATGTCCCAGCAGAAAAATATCTTAGCCTATCCTTTTAAATATTTTCCCATCATTGATTATTTTACGTTCCATAAAATTTACAGTAGGCCTACCAGGTTAACCGAGCCTTGCTCGTTGGTTCTAATTCACTTTTGTTATAGTGTCATGGTAATCAAGCTATAAAATCTACACCAGACTCTTCACAGATAACTGCTGTTAAAAACTGCTTAAAATTAATGTTTCTTTATTTTTGTTAACTTTTTGTTATTTTTTTACCAAAATAGCAACCCATAAGACCAATGCTAAAAATTACTATTTTTAAACTTAAATTTAGACCAAATTCGATTTTTCCTGGGATTGAAGCTGTTTCTAAACTCATTTTTGGGCCAAAACACTCTTAAATGCAATATTAAAGCAAAATCTACCCGCTAGATTTCGAGATCGTGAAACACGCACATCCCTTCAGACATTGCTCACATTATAGTAGAACCGTACATAAACGTTATGCTGTGTAAACAAGGCTTCAAAATTTCTTTTGTAAAAGTCAACTTATTGACCCAGATAAATTCTTGGAAATATTTTTAATGCCATATTTTTGTAATGTTTACATAAAATTTGGCCCTAAATAAAAAAAAATAAGAACAGAATTAAGCAATTTTCCATCAACTACTTGTTGCTGTGGTCAAAATAAGTCCGTGTGGTTATGTAAAAAGATCTAAGATATGTCACGGTAGAACTATTTAACATGAATAACAATGCTTATAATAGTCACATAGGAAAATTGCAGGTGACCGCTTACGTTTTTGCCCGTAGGCCTATGACCGATTACGGTCGCCTATTTTAAATTTATAAATACATATAAATACATATTATTTAGATAATAGGAAATGAAATATAGGTTTTTTGTAAGGTTATGCAATAATTTTCATTAGAGATCGCCACATGGTTTAAATTCAACCAAAATGTCAGATCATCTGGACCCATTCAGTTGAAAAAATATCTATCTTATACTCTAAAACAAGCTCCGTTTGTAGGGGCAAAGTTTTATCGCTCCAAGGATTTTTGATTTCTTTGATTGAATATGGGGGTTTTGGCCACCAGAAATCGATTGGAGCTGGTCCCATAACTGGGGAAAATCTGGTTTTCGCGCTAGAGCCCTTCAAAGATCCCATGTTATCCTTATGGAGATTTTTAAATTGAACCAAAATCAGCTGATAACTGTAGATACTAAAAGAAGATAATGTGTTACATCTTTAACCTGTGGCTTTAGGAAAATCATACCAATGTGCAGCAAATCTTCCGCCTGGCGAGTGAGCGGAGAAAACGAACTTTGTGCGAGAAATGAAAGTAATAATTTTACCGAGCTTAAGCTCGGGCCCCTGGTACTATATTTAAAACAGTAAGGAAAAAACCTTTGGACGTTCGTATGTGACTTCTACTGGACCGATTTACATGCGGGTTGAACCAAAATAAACTTTTTTCGGTTCTATATTAACAGGTTTTATTTGTATTTCCAAAATATTTACGTTAAATCGGTAAAATATGAAAAATAAACTTTTCTTAAGGAGATTTAACATGGGGAAAAAAGCCAACAATTCCAATCCTTTGGACAGATCGTCTGAGACTTCCACTGGACCAATTTACACGCAGTTTGTACGAAATAAAACGTAAACCTTTGTATATTAGCAAATTTTATTTACTTTAGCGTTAACTTACTTCCTTAAATTAAAAATATCGACATTTTCAAACCTTTACAATTTATTTATTTTACACGATTTCAATCAGCTGATTGTAAACGCACGAGGTATTTTGTCTAAATACAGAGTGGATTAACAAAAGGTCATGAAGGATTTGGTTTATTATTGCCAGTACCTAAAACGTTTACAATTATTATGATGTATTGTCATTTTGGAAAGAAAGTTGCTTAATATGTAATTAACGTTATCTTACTTCTTTAAATAAAAAATATCGACATTTTCAAACCTTTACAGTAAATTTATTTTACACGCTTTCAATCAGCTGATTGTAAAACCACTAGGTATTTTGTCTAAATACAGAGTTGATTAGCAAAAGCTCAAGAAGGGTTTTGTTTACTATGGCCATTACCGTAGCCTATAGGCTACCTAAAAACGTTTGCAATCATTATAATGTATTATCCTTTAAATGGAAAGAAAGTTGCTTAATTATGTGAAATAGGTGATTGCTATGAAATTAAGACTAAATTGTAAAGGTCCAGTTTAAATAGATTGTTAACATTTGTATGAAAAGAAACGGATGTATCGGAAATTCGTTGTGCAATCAATTTGTCGGTTGAAACGTTGTAATTGTAATGCTTTACATTTCTCCCCCACCTCGACGGTATTCGTGGCACAGTCGGTAGCGTGACGTGCCTTAAACCTGACGGCCCGACTTCCAGACCGATCTTCATTTGCATACTTTTTGTAATGTGTCTAATAATAATGTGTCTAATAACGGTGTCACTAATAAATGTTTTACTGATGGTACCGATATTTATTTTAAGCAAAATAGAGACGTTAAAATATTTATAGGCCTTTTCAAATCCTCCAAAAACTTATTTATTAAACTAAAAAATTTAATAAATACAAATTGATAGTTTAGGCCTGCTTATTTCTGATATTGTTTAATTAATACAACGCTTTGATTAGGCTACTAAGGTTTAGGCCTAAATAAACAATAGATTTGTTATGTTTATAAAATACTAAACAGTGTTTGTATTACATAGTAGGGTGCAGCATTATTGTCTTTAAGGAATAAGCCTATAGGCCTACTTTAACAGACACTCCAACAAAAACATTTTAGTTTCTTTTTCATTTACTAAAATTATATACATATAACTTGAAGAATTTGAAGAAAGCCATGAGAACTATTATCATACATTATCCATGTATTAAAATATTCGAGGAATAGGCGTATAATGTTTCAGAGCTGTTGTAGCCTAAATAAGTGTGGCAGGCCTTGACTCATTGGTCTGTTTTTGTTAAATTGTCAAATTATAAAATTTGTTATTTCCAAGGGAATATTTTGTTTACCCACATAGCACAGAATATTGATTTTACCTCAAATAAACGTTAAACATTTCAAATTATATCAAATCAAAGTTTTGATATTTATTTTACGTTTATTTGATATTCAAAATATCAAAGTCAAAAAACGTCAATTTTTTAATATTTATTTTATGTTCAAAACGTAAAAGTCAAGTAAGGTTACATTTTTCTTATTTATTGAACATATACTTGAAAATATGCTAAACCACATTAGGACTAACTTATAATTTTCTTATTGAGATACAAAGTGGAAAGAAACGGTTAACCTCTTCATATGAACTTCATGTACTATTTAAAACGAAATGAAATTAAACCCAATTGTCAAGTTAAATTTATGTCAAATAAATAAAAAATGCATTGAGTTTATTCAAGTTCAATGTATGTCAAATATAAAATGTATTGAGTTTATTTAGTTTTATTAAATAGCCTACACAAGTTTTTTTTCATATTATTGTGATAGTAAAAATATAAAATTACATTAATTGTTTGATAGTCTTATTTGTTTAACACATTAAAACGGTCAAGTAGTACTGTAAGTTATATAAAATTCTGTTCTGAGCGAAGGCCGAGTAATAATGACTAACTAGTAAATAAGAACACTAATTTTCATGGCTCAAAATTTCCGTGTGAAATTCCTCTCAAGAAAGAAGACGAGGTCCAGGTAAAGCTGGTTCATCACGAGGGCCCTCGCCATCACATCAAGCTAAAACCATTTACACTTTAAACCACGCATGATTATACAAGAACTTGCATGATTATACAAATGTCTTAATAATAAAAATAACATAAAAATTAAAAATATAAAACATCAGAACAAACTAAACGTTGGACGTTGTCATTTTGTTAACTTTAAACAAATTAAAACTTTGAAATGTGGACAAACATTTATCTTTGATGACAACTGCAGTTTTTCATGTAGGCCTAATGAAAAAGAAGAGAAATTGATAACAAAAAGGTAAGTAATTGATAAAATTGGGTATAAAAATTAATATCTAGTTACTCTTAAGTGACACCATTAATATCTAATTCTTTTAAACGACCACATTTTTTGTATAGGCTGTTAAAATAATAGCCTACTTAAAAAATCTATTAATTTTGCTGCACGCCTAAGCGTACTTGATTTCAAAACCATTATGATAAATCACATCTTTATTCGTCATTATATTCTACATTCTAATTCCACAATCATTGTAATAGCAAATAAAGTATTTACAGTGTACCATACCATATTATGGTATCGGCACATAATTATTTGTACGGCACGTGGCAGCACTGAGCAGCGCGACTCATTCCCGACCGCCAGGCGTTCTGATTGGTGAGGGATCGACGCTTCTGATTGGTAGTTAGCGAGTTCCAGCCGTAGACAAGTTAACCAGTTCCGCCGCCGTACAGTGTCGATCTCGGAATCCGCTAACTTTCTCCTAACCTGGGTTAGCGGATTCCGGGTTAGGCAATTCCGGCGAGGACAAAGTTAGTGAATTCCGTAAACGTTAATTTTTTGGAGATAGGGATTTTAACATTGGGTTAGCGGATTCCGAGTTAGCCAGTTCCGCGCTCCCGACTGTCCTCGATAGTACGCACGATAATCGGCATTGCTTTGATTGACATCTGTATCACTACATGGTTGGCAACACTGTCAACACTTTCCCCCACTCCTTTCAGCAAGAGTGCTCCACCTCTCCACCACAAGGAGCTATGTAGAAGCGCTAGTATCTATACAGCACACTCGAACACATAAGGCCCGGTACACACGAGCGTCTTGCGTCTGCGTCGACGCAGCATCATCTTGCGGTGGCATTTGAGCAGTGTATGTAATCAAATGGTATGGTACACACGAGACGCGTGCAGCAGCAGGACATATGCGTTGATGTGGCTGCAAAATTCGAGACTTGCGTCACTGCCCAAACGTAGCTGCACTGCCTCTTCTCTCAGTGTTGCCACATGTTCATAAATAAAAACACAATAATTTTGAATAATACTAATAAAAATAATATTGATAAAAATTGAATAATTAATATTTTATAAAATATGGATTTTTATGATGAAAAATAAGACTTAACGTTAGTTAAGATTCTACCGTGCTATCGTTTATTAAAAACTCAGTAGGCCTACTAAAGTTATCAATTAAAAAATAAAAATGTTTGATATTTTATCTTGAAGCTATTTTTTATTATTATAGACACTTCGTATCGAGTAAAACACCTTAAAATGCATTAATAAGGCAATAATAATACCAATAATAATTGATTCCTGCGTAATATAAAGAACGCCACTTTACCTTTTCAATGAGACCATTACTAAATTCCAATTATGTATTATGTTTTAATAGTCAAAAATTGTACTTAAAGCTGCAGATTGGGTATATTTTGACTATTGTACGTTTTTGATTGTTGTAAACATGCAAGGTCTGTAAAGGAAGAAGCATAACTTCTTCCCAGGTCAGCCGAATAGATTTTTCTTGTGTTCCGGATATGAAGCGTCTAAACTAAAACGGAAGTCAAGTTACGTTATAATATTTACCATTACACAGCTGATTGAAAAAGTGAATGAAGCAGTCTTGCCATGGGTACGATATTTATCTAAACGACACCATATTACTCTATTTTAAATTTGGATTATTAGTTGATAACAAATCATTATAGGTAGTGACCAAATTACAAAAAATCAATCAAGGTAAATCTAAAACCATAATTTCTACCCTATTTTGCTCTGAAATTCCTTATTTTAGTAATTGTTGAGACAAAAAATTCCCAACGCAAACGAGAACGATTGTTGTTTGCTGTTGCGTTGGCAACACTTGCGGTAACAAAGAGTAATATGTTGGTTTTTTAACACATTCTTAACCGACAAAACCTCTGTGGCGACATCCATGGATTTCGCAGAAAGTGACACCATTGCTCTTATGGGATGTGGCTCACCTGGCCCTGGCCTACAGTCACCTTGGTAAAGATGCTATTTACCTGAGACAATAATAATTATTAGCCAAGCTATGATCTGCCATGCAGTAACTGATTGAAGGGTCTGGTGCCCCTAGAATACAGTTTATATCCCCCCTCCCATATTTGCTGTTTCCGTTACAGAGGTATATTGGTATTGGCAGTACAGAATTCATGGTCTGAAGTAAATGTTGGCACAATGGTCTGGGATAAATGATAGGCTACAAGGTTAGCGTTGTCGTTAAAGCCTTTTCATTTTCAAATTCAACTTCAAACAACATTAAAAAAACCATCTGAAAGCCATGTTTGTCAACTCGAAGCTTTAAAACAACCTCGCCGACCACACACAAAACAATGAGGGCCGTCCTCTTCCTTAAAAAATACTCTGCCTCCGCCTCCTCATCGCAAGGAGCTGTAGCTGTATCGAGGGCCCGGCTGAACTCGTGCATTTATGGATCTCCGGCACTAATTGTAATTACAGTACCTTTCTATTCATTGTACTCGTTGCAATTACTGTAATCATAGTAATAATTATTGTACTCATTTATATACCTCGTCAGTTCGGAGGACACAAAAAGTCTAACAAATGCTCCTTTTATAAACAGGGGCTCACCAAAGGGTGTAGCACTCAGTGCTTCCTATTCTTTATAGTTATAGGATATAATTATAATCTAAGAATGCAAAGACTACAGTTCTCTTTTATATTCCTCTATTATTTACCTGAGCACTGATCGATATTTCGATAGCATAACTATAAGGAGATTTTTTTTTTAATCCACATGACTAATATGGCAATAAACATATGTAGCTTAAATTCAAGTCAACGCCTAACTAACGCTACGTGTGAACTGAATATTTACAGCACAGCCGCGTCGACGCAGCATGCTCGTGCATGCAGAGTGTTTTGACGCTCGTGTGAACCGGGCCTAACAGCACAGACTGACGTCGACGTCTACTTACTACTCTCATAATTTTGTGGGAGAGCAAATTCTGACGAGGAGTGGGAGTATCCTTTGACAGTGTTACCAACGCCGCAAATACGTCGCACGGCCCCGGAATTCTACCCCCAGGAAAAGTACGTATCCCCCATGGAAAAACGCTACGTCATTTTGATGTCACAGGTATGGGAGTAGTTTTCCGGAAGCGAACTTTTGAAGAGAATATATTATACCCTTTTTCGATTGATGGTTACGCACATTTATAATTTATTTCTGTAATGAACAAGCCATATTTTGTAAGTTTACTAGGGGTGGAAAACTACCTCCGGAATACTACCCACAACAAAACTAGCCCCGGAAAACTACTTCCAGAATTAGACTTTGTAAAAAGAAAATTGCTGCATTATAAAACCATAAATGGGCTTAAGTAATTAAAAAATACCCCCCCCCCCCTCGCAGCAGACCTGCGTACTCAGGGAATTTCCAAATTAATAATATTAATAATAATAGTATAATATTAATTTTGACCAGGAAAACTTGTAAACCAAATATCATCACTTGCTCATAAATAGGGAAATAAATGTCTATTCTCCTTATGATAAACATAGGAAAAGAGTATGCAGCAGGTATGCTGCCATGGGGAACACTAAAAGTATTTTTTTGGCTTAAAAAATTTATTTCGACCTTATGAAGAGGTCGAATACTCGAATACTAAGTTTCATCAATATCTACCCACCGCTAGTTTGATGCCTATTCTCCATATGATTATCATGGGAAAAGAGTATGCAGGTTTGCTGCCATGATAAGCATAAAAACCAAGATTTTTTACCATAAATGGATGAATCTCAACCAAATGATGCTAAATACCTAGTTTCATCCAAAAATATTGGTTAATAAGTGAAATATTAACACATCCTCATTCTCCATAAGATTAGCATTGGAGCTTCAAAATACAATGTACTGTCTTTAGACTTTTTAATATCTCGGTAACCAATGGAGATAGAGCAAAGCTTCAAAATACTAAATTGTGTGTTTTTTGGGCTAAATCCAATGGCCCAAACAAAAATTTAAAATTAAAAAAAAATTACATATAAAACAACATTTTTGGGGTACAAAACCCCCCAAAACTACCCCTTCCGGTAGGTCGATATGTCTGGTTTACGAACTCATCCAAATAAACGTAGGATTACACATCTCTACCAAATTTTGTGTCGATCGGACCATTTTTACGAGAGTTCCCAGACAGCAATGAACGTTTACAAGAAGTTTGCACATCAATTTCAACTGCAAACGAAAATGTTTGCTGTAAATATTCATTGATAACATGAAATTGTTTTAAGCACTTTCCGCAAATATGCAAGTTTACACTTCTCACATTTGCGGAAAGATTTTCACAGATGTTTGCAAAAAATGATCAACGAATGTTTTCCAAAAGTGATCAACGAATGTATTTTAAAAGTGATCAATGAATGTTTTCCAAAAGTGATCAACGAATGTTTACCAAAAGTGATAGACAAATGTTTACCAAAAGCGATCGACGAATGTTTTCGAAACGTGATCGACGAATGTTTTCGAAACATGATCGACGAATGTTTTCCAAACGTGACCAACGAATGTTTTCCAAAGGTGATCTACAAAGGTTTTCCAAAAGATATGAACGAATGTTTTCCAAAAGTTATGAACGAATGTTTTCCAAAAGTGACCAATGCATGTTTGCCAAAAGTGTTAAAAAGATGTTTCAAAGAGTGTGCAATGAATAATATATTTCACCGCTCGTCCGGAAAGTTACCCATTTCGGGGCGAAATAGTGTTTTACGCGAGAGGTAAAGCCAAGCGTGGAAAACACTATCTCGCCCCAAAATGGGTCACTTTCCAGACGAATTGTGAACGATACTTTTCATCACGGTGCAACTAATAAAATATATGAATTAAAATTAAAACTAATTTTAAAATGAATTAAAATTAAATTAAAATTAAAAATGAATTAAAATTAAAAATGAATTAAAATTAAATTAAATTAAAATTAAAAATGAATTAAAATTAAAAATAAAATGTTTCTAGGAGAATTATTCAAAAATTTTTTGTTAGTAGCCATAGTTAACAAAACCAGAGTTAAAAATTTAATTTGTTTTGAATTCAGCTGATTGAGTTGTTGCTGTATAGGAAAGGTTTGTTGATGTAAGGTAAAAAATTGTTTTCCTTGGATTGAAAGTAATGTTTATGTACAAAAAAAAACAGCTGATGGTGACTATGTAGTTTGATCTCTATTTGGAAATTGATGACTTTTTAAAAGACCTCAGCTGTACGGAAAGTAGCTAATTTCAAATACTGAGAGATGAAAATAATTTTATAATAGAATGGGTTGCTGGTCATTTGTTAATAAATGTGGAAAATAAATATGGTTTATATAAACTTATGTAGGCTACAGCTTAATTTCAAACACTTTTAGTTATTTGACACGTCATGAGCAGAATGAATCGTAAAGTTATTCAAAAGTAAAACATTAAAAAATTAAATTACTGTAATTTAAACACATAGTACATAAACTCAAAAATAAATTGTTTTAAGATCGAGTTTTTTTACAGTTAATCAAACTTCATTTAATATGTTTCATAAATTGCATGAATACTATTATAAAATCAATGTTTTCTTTTGTTTCAATGAAATATAAACAATTTTATAACAAAAAAAAGCAGGAAACGTAAGAATAAAAATCTTTATTTTGCACATATATTTATTTTGAATTATTTACAGAGCTTAGATAGATAGATAGATATATTGATTATAAATTTAAAGATATATAGATTTCAGATATATAGATATATTACAGATATATTGATTCATAAACTATATACAAGTAGTTAGTTTGGTTCTGGTCTGGTTGAGCTCCTTTGGATTCCCTGAAAAAAATACAATGAATTAAAAAATGTAGGCCTATAAATTGCCTAATCTATACTTGTTTAATACGCTAAGGTTTTTTTTTTGTGTTAACTCCTCCTACAATTCTCAACCGATTTTTTCATGTTTTTGGTGTCGTTGGATAGGGCTTGGTCTGTAGTTGTTTCCACAAAAAATTGATGAGAATCGGACTTAAATTAAGGGCGCTATCCACAAATTAAATTTGAATTTTTTCCACTAGAATTACATTGCGATTGGGTTGAGAGTTTTAAACATCTGTTAACGTTCAGCTGTAGTTCTTGGTGATCACTGACATTCACAATATTGGATTGGTTGGATTTAATTGATTTAGAACTAAAATGTAACTTTTAATACCTTTAATACGTATTGTATCAAAATAAATTGCTAGATTTCGAGCAACACGTGCACTAGTTAATACTTTAACAATCTATTTTTCACATATTTCTAGTCATGGGACCTGCTACACTCACATTTCTCAATCACTACTGAAAACCTCATATAAAAAACAAAATAAAATCTTGTTTTAAAGGATAAGGAATTTTAAATTACTATTTTGCCCTGGCATGTTAAAAATATGGCAAAACATCAATTTTAGGACTGTTTGCACCATTTTAGTTTAAACCTAATCATTGGTAAATATTTATGTATACAGGGTTTTCGGAAAAAACCTTTCAGGAATTCAGGAGGTTATTGCCCACATTAAAATAAGCATGAAAGTTCCTATAAACATATGTCCTAAAATGCTTCGTTAACCCGCTAGCCGCCATTTCGTTTTTTACACCAAATAATTTTTATTTCTATAACGAATAATTGTATTAAGTTCATATTTGGCTTGGACCTTTGTCACACCAAGTTCCATTTTCAGGAAAATTTTATTTTTCCAATGTAGCCTATATTTTCAAAATGACGGCCATTTTAAAATTTCTAACTCAAATAACTCAAAACCTGTAAATTTTATCAGAATGTTACAAGAGACAAAAAAGTTGAAAAATTAAATTACAGTAGACTCCCTCTTAACCGGCCACCTTTTAACCGGTCTCCGCTTTAACCGGCCTACTCTGACACAAAATAACATCTTTTAACCGGCCATTTTTTATCTCAACATCGCTTTAACCAGCCGCGTTTCGCCGGAAACTAAGTTTTCTTATCTAATGTATCATTCAATTCAACTTTATTTCATATTGACGTTCCCAAACCAATTAAACTATAATGTCCTGGGCAGAAGTGACTGCCACCGGAAATCAATGCGTTTGGGCCTACTATCCAGTAGACCACAATAAAGAAACGAATTATTATTAGTGTAGGTTTGTTGTGGATTTCATGGGTGGTGGATATTAGCTATAAATCATATACTATTTCATAAATCATAAATGTATTTAAGGTTGTTTTTCAAGTAATAATTATATTTAGGTCATATAAAATTCTGGGATGGCGTTCTTAAATGAACATCGGTTTAACCAGCCAATTCATTATCCGGCTGCGTCCTGGTTCCGAGGTGGCCGGTTAAGAGGGAGTCTACTGTATCTAACCAATGGTATCAAGTTTGTAAGGATCTAACAACAAATAATGGAGTTGATTTTTCATTAGAATTAATTCATGGAAATTAAGGTTATTTTAGTAGAAAAATCACAATAATTCCATTATTTGTTGTTAGATCCTTATAAACTTGATATCATTAATTAGATAATTAAATTTTTCAACTTTTTGTCTCTTATACAATTTTGATATAATTAATTCACTGGTTTTGAGATGTTTGAGTTTAAACAATTAAAATGGTCACCATTTTGAAAATACAGATCAGAAAAAAATAATTTTTCCTGAAAATTAACATTAGTGTGATACAGATTCATGCCAAATATGAACTTCATACAATGATTCGTTAAGGAAATAAAAATTATTTTGTATAAAAAACAAAATGGCGGCTAGCAGGTTAACAAAGCATTTTAGGACATATGTTTACAGGATTTTTTTGCTCATTTGGAGGTGGGCAACAACCTAATGAATTCCTGAAACGTTTTTTCCGAACACCCTGTATTTCTGTGAGGATGAATTTTCTAGTCGGTTAATGAAATGGTATTGGGTTAATTCTAAAGTAAGGGGTTTCCTTTCTTTATTGTATTAACTTATTGTTTTTCGCTAACAAATTATGTTATATAAACTTGACTCTAAATAAACTGTTACCGTACCAAAAAACTTGACTCGACCCTGGAAATCACTACTCGATAATTTTAAACCAAATGTTAGTCGCTCTTTAAATCACTATATCACTATTTTGAGACAAGGACCTCACATAGCGGTTAAATTTGTCTATCACTTCTATTAGGCTATTTTAAAATAAAGCAATTGGCACAATCGTGAACCTATAAATTCGTTTGATTTTTACTTCCTCCCCCTATACTATATTATATGGAGAAAGTATTGTTTTCGCCAAAATTTTCTAATTTGAGTTGTTGGTGGATTTATCTATTATGGTGCCCCCTGAGTGCAAAAAAGTGGTTTACAGAGTGATTTCTGTGTATGTGTTAGAGAATGTAGAGAATGTGAATGGTCTGATTTGGATTAAATTTGGCATGTAAGTCAACATCCATAGTAATTTCAGGTGTTTTTTTTTCCATTTTTTGGTTTAGTAGGGTAATTGAACCCTAAAACCCTTTAAACCATAAAAAAATCAAAATCTCTCAAAAACAGCTCTAAAAATTTTTATTAAAATTTTGTGGCCTATTAAGATTAAAGAGCTGAATAAAATGACACCCCCCCCCCTGTATCTCCGAGAAAATACACATTCAAAAGTTGGAAAGCAACAAGTGTTTATAAAAACCAATTTTTCATTTGGTGTTAAATGGAGTACATTGTTAAAAGTCACAGATGCGCGTGGCATGGAGTCTGCTTAGCTGGTAACCTATTTGACTGAACCATCAAGACATGAATGTTTGGAGACTTATAACTAGGCTTGCCATACATTCGGTTAGACCGGGACAGTCCCGGTTTTTCGCTCTTGTCCCGGTGTCCCGGCCGGTTTTGCTTTAGTCCCGGTTTTTTTGTAATATTTAGAAAAATAAGAAATAAGAAAGACAAATTTGTTTGTGGTTATAGAATTTTTAAATAAAATTTCCAATTTCAGTTAGGCCTATAACTGTTTAAAATCATATGTTTTTCCCCACTTTTAACTGCTTTTCAGTTAGTTTTGTTGTTGAAATAATTTAAAAAGTGTAACCGAGGAAAGTAAGTGCATTCTTCTTTATTGATATGACACCTTATTTATAGCTCTACGCTCGATGTAGAAATAGACCAGAGCCTTAAACCCGAGCCTTATGGATACCCAAAATATTCAAGGAAATAACTTGTGAAAGAGATGGGATAAAATGTACTATCACTTACTTTATAGCAAAGCAGATGATTCACCAGCTGTATGAGGGCCTATGTGTTAACTGCGTCCTCTGTTGACTTGTAATGAATTTCCATCACTGAAGCTGAAACAAAAAATTTCAAAAGATTGTAATATACTATTAAGCAAACAATTTGATTGGGTGTCCAAATTTGTTTCTCATCCATCTTCAGCCATTAACTTATTTCTCTGATTTCATCATAAAAAAAATCTCAAATTGGAATAGGGCCCTGTAGTTAAATGTTGATATATCCAAATGTCAATTAACCAAAAACCCCTGAATGGCGTACCAATTCAGTGTACAGTATTAAAAAAAAAACCTTTAACGAAAGTGTCAACAAAATAGACTATTAAGAAATGTATACCTTTTGTAATTACAATTTTTTGCTTAGAGCTATTTATTATCAAAGCCCTAGATTCTTAAGGAATATTCAAGTTTTAAAACAGTCAATGAACTATTTAGTTGTTCCAAATTGTAAATAATTTCCATGTTTCACTATCCGAAACACCTCCCATCCCAATAAGTTTGAATAATTGACCCTCCACTGCAATTACTTTTTATAGGTTTGTTAAAATTTATATTGAATTTAAATTTCCAACTATAGAAAAGCATTATTCTATAGAAAAATAGCACTAAAATGGGGAATCATTTTACGAAACTAATAGTCTTATACGTTGCTATCATTGGCGTCTTTTATAGTGCAAGGGGAGTCACCTGGGAGGCCAACTTTTGTATTAATTTTTATTAGTACCCAATATACTAAACATTGAAACTTTTTTTGTTGATAATTTGATAAGTTGGTAACGTTAGAATACCGCTCTAGGATGATACATAATTACAGTGTATTTGTACTGGAAACGCATTTTGAAGTGGAAAAAATAAGTTAATTGCAGAACCATTTTTTAAAACTTAACATTATTTAAAATAAAGCAAATTATAATGAAAAATAAAACTGCATACATATTGGTACTGGTTTGTTATACATAAGCCAGTTACTTTTTTATGTTATCTTGAACGGGGGTCTTTAAAAAACATGTAGGCCTAAATTGAAAGAAAAATCATATATTTGCCTGCATTCTATTAACTCAGCAAGCAAAGTTGAGTTTTTAGGCGTAGGCTATTGATTATTAAAAAGCAATAGATAAATAATTATCGGAACTAAACAGTGTATCCGTTGAGAATCTTAAATAAATAAATTATTTGACTTACATTATTTGCAAACTACAAGCAGCCCGTGGCAACGTTGTTAGCTCTCCAGAAATTCCTTCGCTCCTTACAGTTGTTGGATATGGTACCTGTGAACATTGAACATCTTAAAACAAAAAAGGAACATGGTCTCGGGTTTAGTTCTTACCATAAGACCTACGGTAATAGCTTCCTCCCTATGGGAAATTCGCTAAAAATTATATATGCAACAAATAAATTTTTCCTCCCTTGTGAAAACTTGATAAAACGTGTGAGGCGGTTTCCTCACTTAAAATTGTAGTTTGTTCAATTTCAGAAAAAATTCAGTGTTTATTTATTAAAAAATATTTACAGATATGTACACAGTTATATCTGTGGCCTATAATTTTTTTCTGCTTAAACATTTTCACTTTTAACTAAGCCTTTAAGCACCATGGTTATAGTTAGAAGTAATCATAAAGTTAGTAATTGTCACTACCAGTAATCACTAAAAACTTCACAAAACATAAAGAAAAGATTAGTTAACATATACTAATTTACTGTTGTTTCAATGCCGGATGAAAAGAATAATCATTTAAAGGAGGAAAACAGGCCAATTCTCTTGAATACAACTTGCAAACTGTTATATTTAAGCTAGGCCTAGACCATAGTCACTCCAAAAAATATAAAAAATTTGTCAAGTTTTGCAAAATGTTTTTTGTATAAAATTGACTTTATGGATCTTTGAGATCTTCTTAACTGCAAACCAAATTAGGCCAACAAGAAAAAAAGAAAAATGAGTTTTCTGCCATTCGCGCGCCAGAGTTTGTGGGACTTTTTTTAAAAGAATGTTTGCTGTTTAATTTTTAATTCATACAAGACGGTTTCCAGCCAATTTTTTCAATGCACTACCTAATGAAGTTAAAGAATTATCAAGAGAAAAATTCAAGAGTTGCATCAAACTACTATTAACAGAATTTTAACTGCCTCTACTCAACAAATGAATATTTTAAAATAGTTGTAAATTAGCAGCCTATATATGTGTGTGTATAAGTATTTATATTGTAATGCATCAATGATGCCTTATACAATAAAGATTATTATTATTTTTATTTAGAGATATTTTAAAGAACAAACAACTTTAATATAGGATAGCTAGAGTTGTTAGAATAATTTATTGGAAAAAATAACGAAATCCGGGTTTTGACCATGTCTCCCCAGTTGACATTGACGGTACGGTACGGTACATAAAATGTAAAATACCCCCGTCGCAGCAGACCTGCGTACTCAGCGAATTTCCAAACGATCTTGGGATATTTTGTTTTCCCCATAAACAGCATAGGAATGGGTATGTAGGTTTGCTGCCTTGAGATGTTGTTAGAAAATGTTAGTTTTGCAAGGAAATGTAATAGTTACGTTAGTTAAATGTCAAACTGTATCAATATTCGGCACTTTTTAATTTTCCTCATAAACCCCATGGGGGTGAGTATGTAGGTTTGCCGCCATATGGGGGCTGTAATCAAATATCAGTTAAATCCTACCCAGTGAATGTAGATACCAAAAATTATCAAGTTATGGTGTTCTTTCATTTTCCCCATAAACCCCATAGGGGTGAGTACGTAGGTTTGCCGCAATGTGGGAGTTGTAAGTAAATATCAGTTGAACCCTACCAAGTGAATGTACATACCAAATTTTATCAAGTTATTCCAATAAATAAGCGAGATACAGGGTTTTGTTGATTTCCCATAAGATTAACATGGAAAACCTATTTTTGGCTTTTCTCCGTAACCTGTTAAGCCAAGTTAAAAATTCAAAATACTAAATTGTTTGTTTTTTTATTCTCTTTTAAATGGTATCAGTTAAAATTGTTGAATTTTGAAAATTATGCTCTAAAAATGCAAAAAACCCATTTTTGACCCCTTTGAAACCCCATAAAACCGCGTTCCCGTAATCCGATCATGCTGGTTCGCGAACTCATGAAAATAGACCTAGTCTTACACCTTCATACCAAATTTGATCAAAATCGGAGGTCCCCTTTAAAAGTTATCAGTACCACGGACACATAGATATATAGATAGCCTACAGTATATAGATATATAGAGATATAGATATATAGATATATATATATATATATAGGTATACATATATATGAAAATGAACGAATGGTGTTTTTGGCTTCTGGGGACCAAAAATGAAAAAGTAACATGGTCCCGGGCTTAGGTCTTACCATGGCTACTACCATAATAGCGTATTCCCTATAGGGAAATTCGCTAAAATTTGCAACATTAATGCCTTAAAATTTATATTTTTCTCTAATAAATTCACATGTGTCAATTTCACTATTTGAAGTTGGTTTGCGGCAACCTTATTGGACATGAGGTTACTGTCCATCATTATTGTAGCCCCTCAAATCCAAGAAGGTTGCCGCAAACTAACTATTTTATTGTTACAAAACATTTTTAATTACTTTTCTATTTTGATGTAGGCCTATAGGCTTAGGTCCTAGATTGTTTAGCAGTGATCGATAATAACCTATAATGCAGGCTTATATGGGCTAGTATTGAATATTAAATATCATATTGCTCCACAATAGTGTAGCATTTTTTAAATACATATCTTCAACACAATAACTTAGTTAATTTACATTATGAAAACAGACCTACGAAACAGGACAGGTTATAAATAACTTAAGCTTAAGACATTTTGTATGGCCTATGCTAGCTAGGCCTAAATAGCCTTTGTTACAATTGAAAAGCAATTAAAAGCACTAAGTACTCTCCATAATTATTCAAAATTTTTAGTTGTTTTTTATTATTGGTTATAGAAGTATTATGAATTAACAAAAAAAAGGATAAAGACAATTCTCACAGAAGACACAATGTTGACTGAGTGAGGTTATATGTTGATTGCTGATGTTGAAAGACATAAATTTACTAATAGGCCTAACTTCTTCAGAACTTTATTTATCTTTAAGCTAGTTCGAAAGCCTCCATAAATCGGAAAACTTACCTTCAATGTGAGTAGAGAACGTCGCACAGTAAAATATAATCACGAAATTATAACGTTCAACACAAAAACAAACAATTATTGATGCACGGTCAACACAACAGGCCCCAGCGTTGCCAATCACTTTTCATCAAATTACCCTCGGTCCTTGCCAAAATTACCCTCAAATACCCTCAAAAGTGCCAAATACCAGAAAATCACTAAATTTACCCACCATCTAAGTTGTTAGCACACAGGGGTGATTAATATAAGTGTATAAACTGTTTAATTGGTATTAGCTTTCAAGTAATATTAATCACTCCTGTATTAAATCTACTTTGGATTTTAAAATATTCCCGAAAATTCACAGATCTGAGTCAAACTTGACAATTTGAGTAAAATTATACATTTATTAGCAAAAACGATTACCCTCGAAAATACCCTCGAAGGTCCAAAATACCCTCAAAAAGGGTAATTACCCTCGAATTGGCAACGCTGCAACGGCCGTCTGTCTGGAATTGGGACGGAACAACAGGTGATGAATTAAAAATGGCGGACCCCGAACCGCCAACAGTCACAGCGCCAGCCAAGTTTAGTAGGGGTAGAAAGGCTCCGGCCTACCCCTGGCGCGCGCCCAAATGCAAGGGTTTTTTTAGAATCGTGTTATCTTCTGCCAAATGAAGCCTAGAGCTATAAATAAGGTGTCATATTAAAGAAGAATAACGGTGCTAATTTTTCTCTGTTACACTTTTGTAATTAGTTCATTAATACCAATAGAAAACTTCAGTTAAAAATCGAGAAAAACAGATGATTTTAGACACTTATAGCTGAAATTAGAAATTTTATTTTAAAATTCTAAAAAGATAGCCGACTAGATCCTTTTTTTCTACTTTTATAAAAAGTTAACCGCCAATCTCTATCTTAATTGGTTAATTTTAAAACACGATCCCCGTAAACCTCTGCAGCCATCAAACTCGCCTAGCGCTACGGCCGCGAGGCGGCATTCGGCATTGTTGTTGTTTTGGCTGGGGTAGACCGGAGCCTTAAAGGATAAATAGACTATAACAATAAGCATAAAAGTTTATGCAACAAAATTACTTTATTTTTCAAAATTTCTTAGCGCCATTTCTTTTATGGCGAGTACAAAAATAAATATTTTCCACAAAAGTTAGAAAAATTATCACTAAGTTTACATGGAATGGTAAAAGAAGCACTTCCCGAACCCCCACGTTTATAAAATTAACTAACAGATAATTAAAAATTATAGGCTACGCAAGCTTCTCAAGGATAATATTAAATTTCCTCCTATTTCTCAATTTTTGCGCAGGCTACTTCATAAGAGATATCCGCACATACCGTTAGAAAGGTGTGCTGTGTTAAAGATAAGCATACACCAACTCAGCTGTTGTAATAGCAAATGCTTTCAAATCAGGAAGAACTGAATGGACATTTAAAGTTATATTTAAAACGTATTATGTAAAGATCAACTAAATTTTTGGTCGAATTCATGCCAGTGGCGATCTTTAGTAAAAATTATTCCCAGGTTCAACGTGGACGAATGTTTAACTTTTACCATGTTAGCCTAATTAATATACAACTTCGCTAATAATAAAAATGAAACTTCATATGGAACTTACGGTGTTCATTTACAATATCTTCTATATACGAAGAGTGTCTGTAGTAGCAATGTATTTTATTTTGATCTAAAAATTTAGCGTAGCCTAGCCTATACAGGTTTTGTCTGAAATTTTGATGTAATAGCATTTGTGTCCAAAAATAAATTTATGAACAGTCTCAACCCCAGAACAAATTGCTGAGTTGAAAAACAAGTCTGAAAATTGCAATTTTTAACATGGTGTTGGGTTATTTTTATTTTATAGTAACGGAATAACAAAGAAAAGGTATAAACACATAACATTACATACTTTTACACATTTAACTGTGAAAGGGTATAAGTTGGATGTTGGTTTTGTGAACTTTATTTTCTATTAAAAAATAAAAGATAATTGTAGGCCTAAATAGGAATGAAGTCAACTTGGTACTTATTTGTTATACATAAGCAACTATTTTTACGTTATTTTGAACTGAAGTCTTAAAAAACATAAATTGAAAAAAGACTATTTACTGAACATTGTGTAAAAATTACACGTTTCAATGTTTTACATTTTTTAGTTGTGCTTGCCATATCCATGATCGCGGCAAACGCAACTCCACCCATTGATTTAGATTTCTCACACCTGTTCTAACCAGAATACAGGAATTACGACGTCAAACGCTTGCTAACCACACATAATTTACATATTAGAAATAAATACTAACAAACAAACAACAGTTCGGCAGAATATGTCCGTCAAACCAGTGTGAACGCAGCTCACCTCAAAATAACAAACATGATAATATTGCAAAAGTACGGTAATTAATTTAAGCTATTTTAAATTGATAAAGTATTGATTGAGTAACAACAAACTGAAAAATAAATGGGCCTATTCAACAATAAAACGTTTGTATCACATATATAGCTGTTTTTTTTATTTTTTTTACTATTATTATTATTGCAAATACTATAACGTAACCTAAATCAATGATAAGAAAAAATTGTGAAAGTGCCATTGGCCACACAAACAAATGCCCTCTAATCGATATATAGTGTTTCAATGGAATTAAAACTTTTTCATGAATGGATTTGGAAATGTTATTGCACAAATAATAACTGTTATACGTTAATTCGCGTACGTTTAAAATATTTATAGCACACTTTCCACCTTATCATACATAAGCATACGAGAAACCCCCTTTTGTAAATCCAACTTCTTTCTTATTTATTTACAAATTTTACCGTTAGAAATGTCAAATTATTCTTCTCAGTTCGTAGTTTTGTATAATAAGGTGTATTTAGAGGGTATTTCCATTCTGAATGATGTGCATGTAGCCCTTTATTTGCACAGTACTGAAGAAGCCAAACCGAACTGTACAATAAAAATGTAAACCCAATCTGATGAATGTACATATTATGCGCTTCACAGATACCCCTGTGCTATTACTTTAAAACTAGCCTTATCCTATACTACAATACGAGCAATGTCTGAAGGGACGTGTGTTCCACGATCTCGAAATCTAGCGGGTAGATTTCGCTAAAACTTTGCATTTAAAAGTGTTTTGGCTCAAAAGTAAGTTAGAAACAGCCTCAACCCCAGGAAAAATCCAATTTTGTCTAAAATCTATACTTATTTAATACGCTAAGGTTTTTTGTGTTGAGAACTCCTCCTACAATTTTCAACCGATTTTCAAGTTTTTTGTGTCATTGGATAGGGCTTTGTCTGTAGTTGTGTCCGCCAAAAACTTGCGAGAATAGGACTTAAAATAAAGGCGCTATCCACCATTGAAATTTCAAAACTTCCCATTAAAATAACATTGGGATTCAATAAAGCATTTTAAATATCTGTTAATAATCAGCTGTAAATAAATGTAGTTATTTTGTGATTAAAGATTTTCAAATTATAGGATTGGTCAGATCCTATTGATCGTATTGATTTAGAGCTAAAGGAACATTTGTACTGTATTAAAATAAATTGCTCGATTTTGAGCAACACGTATACTAGTTTAAGCTTTAAAATCGTAATTTTTAACATTGTTCTTATGGGTTGCTATTTTGGTAACGAAATAACAACTAAAAGTAAACAAAATTAAAGGAACATTAATTTTAATAAGAAGTCTTTTTAACAGCTGTTAACTGTGAAGAGTCTGGTGTAATTTTAATAGCTTGATTACCATGAAATTATAACAAAAGTGAATTAAAACCAACGAGCAAGGCTCGGTTAACCTGGTACTATTACTTAAAATGAACAACTTAAATAGTATTGAAACTATTAGGAGAGAGAGTAAATATATAAATCACATAAAGACTACTGTAATTCAAAAAGTATATCCGTGTTGCTTTTAAATCCCTCAACGTCTCCCCATGTATTGTGTACTCATTATATCAATCATCAACGTGTAGGCAAAGCAAAGTCGTGCCTATAGTTTATATTACTAAGCAAATTTTTTCAGCCATCTCGATTCCCGTTACTCCATAGATAGATCCGCCTATTCTTTGAGCAGGCGGCATTATGCCAGTTCCAAGAATGTCATTAGGGAAGGGGCCGAGGGGCTGGGCCACCCCACTCAACAGGTTCTTCCTTTGTCTGGCGCATACATGACAATAGTGTGGCATTAAAAATTACATTGATAGTGTATTCTGAACCTACGTAGGTAGGGCTGAAAGGGGTTTATGCAAATTACCCATTGCGATAACCTTTTGAAAAAAAAAGTTTCATAGGGTTTTACTCTTAAATAATCTGTTTATTTCTACTGTAAATTAATTCGTTTTTATTTATTTTTGCTCAATGCCGTTTTTGTTTAGTTGGCAATACATACGACATAAAGTTAAAGGACCTATTTTTCCAAAATATACCTTTTATGATGAGAATGTACGATATGAAATGAAATTTATTATTATCTGTTTATTTGGGCATTTATATTCTATGAATCACGTAAGCTCAAGTTAAAGGATTAAATGTTTTTTTTTATTGGTACGGTAGCCTGCTTAAATGATTGTAAAAAATTGTTAAAATACCGCCATTTTATATTAATTTTATTTTTCAAACAGAAAAAACAATATAACCCGTAATCTAATAAACTCCAGATCGATTTTATACAATCACCAAGTGGCTGTTGTAAAACTTAATCATATTAAATATGGGCTAGGCGTCTCCCTCAGAGCTTTGATATAGGCTAATTGAATACTAGTTTAGGCCTATTGTTTATAAAATGGCTTGATAGATATTTAGTTTATAATGCATGGAGTACAGTATCCTCACAAGGCATTAAAACATAATTCTTAGAAAATGTATTTTGTTTTCATTGAATAATTTACAAGTTTTAAATGTTACGATGTGGCAAACTTCACTTAGCCTTGAATGAAGTAGTGAATGGGTCAGTGAAAATAGATCAGAAACTGGTGTAACCTTCAACAAAAGCTGACCGTCCTCAACCGAAAACTTTCAAAACATATTCAGAAAATTTGCAACCAATATTTACATTCCATAGATAAAATAGTTTTCATATAGTTTTCAGGGCATATTTCCGCGTGACCGCTTTCGCATTAGTGCGGCCCTGGGTCGGCCAGGCGGAATTAATAAGGGTCGAGGCAGGTAGCCCTACAACAATAAACTTCCCGTTGCAGAAAAAACTTGCTCATGTTATCTGATCACTTTCTTTGCTTATTTGTGTAGCAGAGCTTTTATATAGTTATCATTGAACTTAAAATGAATATTTTCACTGCAACCGAATAGCAAACCAAGTGAATATTTGCAGGAAGCTTCCTTGCTGTCTGGGTGAACTTAGTTTTTTATTGCATTTTAATTTTTAAGAACTTATATGATACAGTTCTGTTAATATTTTGTAGTTGTTTAAACCGTTTCATAGTATGGTCACTGAGGTTTTTAATGTTAATGGCGAGTTCGTTCCACACAATATCATTTACATCAGAGGAGATGGTGCGTGTTTATTTACTTCACTCTCATTCATGATTCACCTTACACATATACACACACTAACTGTGCCAGAAGCAATTGTTGAGCATGTTGTGAGGAACTGAGACTATTTCTCAATCTTATCCCACGACAGTGACGGGAATACCTTAATTCCTAATACTTCGATGAAAAGTCTAAACCGTTTATTGGTGAATTGTGTGAGCTGCTGGTTGCGGCTCCACAACTACTCGCATTTGTTAGGTATGGAGTTTTATCGGAATGGTGAACTATATATCAAGTTAGGTGATGAACATATCCCGTGAAGAGACTCAGATTTAAACTATCCCTGTTTATCGGGCACTTCGACGTTTTAGAGCTACGAAAAGAGCCCGTTTCTTCCAATTGTCAGCCGATCCCGGAATCTCAACAAAATACACCAAGGCGTAAACTGCGGGTAGCAAGCGCACAGACAGAAAAAGGTAAAATCAGGTGAAGAACGCAAGCAAGTATGAACAAACTCATCCTGAAAGACATTTGCAAAATATGATGGCAAAATAACAATTTCCTTAAGGTTTGGTAACTTAGGCCTACTGTAGTAGCTACCGTGAAAGATCGTGCTGCTTTTGTACATCTTGATATAGAAAATATTGAGAAAAAAATCGTTTGATTGGCTCTGCGAACGCGCCATTTTCACCGCAAAAAACGACAACGCAAACATGATCAATAATACCCTTCTGAAGTCATAACGGCATAGAGATAGAGGACAAATCAATCGACTCTGCTCTGAAAATAGATGAGAGTGTTTGTTATCCCGTTGAGTTTCTTTATAAACTAAACCCTCCAGGATTTCCAATCCATAGTCTAAAGTTGAAATCGAATGCTCCGGTGATACTATTAAGGAATCTAAACCCACCTAAGTTATACAATGACACCAGGTTGCTAATCAAGTATCTTCACAAAAATGTAATTAATTGAGGCCATAGTGATCACCAGATGTGCCCGAGGGGAATCAGTTTTTATACCACGACTTCCTCTGGTTCCTATAGACTGCCGGTTTGATTTTAAAAGGTTGCAATTCCCTTTCGAAGTGTACTTCGCCCTCGCCATCAACGAAGCGTAGGGACCATCACTTAAGATCGCAGGACTAGACTTAAGAGGGGATAGTATTTCTCATGGACAATCTTATGTTACATGTACACGAGTCAGCTCAGCCTCGAGTCTGGTGAAGCTAGCACCTTCTGGGGAAACAAAAAATGTTGTAGGCTATACAAAAAGTTCCGTAAATAATAAAAAATAGTATGAATAACAAACAAACTTTTAAATGCAGTTTTAATCATTATTGTAAAATGAAATATAAGAATTAAAATATTTTTTGTGATTTTTTTATGATAATTATTTGACACTTAAGACAACTTTATTTTTAAATGTCAACCAATTTGAAAGTTTCCGTAGCGAAGCACGGGTATTCTGCTAGTGACACATATGACACGCTAGGTCCGAGGAGGTTAAAAAAATAATAATGAGTATTATATTTTGTAAGTTACTGGAAATTATAACTAGGTAATTTAAACTTAAAAATAAAATGACAACACTTATAAGTTATAATAACTCAATTGTAAGATAATAACAGATAGGGACCTTTATGACTACATAACGACATAAAACGTATTAACAAATTAATAGGTAAAAATAAAAAAGTAAAAAAATTACAAAGAGGTACCCTTTAAGACATTGCAAAACTTTAAAACATAGTATTGGGTAACATAAGGTAACTTACAAATTGCCAGTTGTGTAGGTGTATAAGAATATGGTGACTAGGCAATTAAAGACATTCGAAAATGGAAGATAAAAAAAACTTAATGTAGCGCCTTGGTTAGGGAAAAAATTTGATTAGCCTAGGAACTTTTAAGGTGAAGAGATGATGTGATAAAGATAAAACTTTAAAATGATAATAATAATAATAAAAATAATAAATAATAAAACAGGAAAGGTTTGTATTTTAGTAGATCTACACTCAAAAAATGCATTTAAATTTGGATTAACATTTAAAAATTATTTTATTATAATTTATATATAATGATTTATTTATATAAGCATTATTTAATTTATTTAAATGTCTTTCCCTTGTTTTTGATGTTTTGTAGCAGTTTTATGGTACTTAAAAGTACCAATTAAGCATTGGGGTAATTTTTAGGGCAATTTAAAAAAGATTTAACTTAGGATAGTTTAGGGTAATCTTTTCTCTTGTTTGTTTAGGGAAAAACTATAGTTACGAGGTGAGATGACAACACTGCGGGGGCAAATAGATGCCAGTGCAATTTAGAGGTTTTCTTAGCAGTGCTTTTGTTTATAAACAAAATTTCAAAGTTATACCTATCAATTTCAATAAACCATAATTGATGTATTTATAAATGTTAAGTTTCTTCCCCTTGGAGCCAAGGTCCGTAAAGGAAATCTCGGGGGCGTCTGCATTGCGGAATGGTATCAACGTTATCAAGAATTGACTTATTAAACAATATGCTTTGCAGACTTTGTGCAAGGGAAGATTTGAGATCTATCTCAATATTTGGAGATGAAGGGAAGCGTCAAAATATTGTTAAGAAAATTCAAATTTGTTTACCTGTTGCAAATGTAAGTACCTAACCTGATCTAAAGCCAAGGCCTAGTCTGTTAGGCCCGTATCCTCTTGAAAGATCTGAGCTTGAGTATGACATTAATTTTCTCCAAAATTATTAGTGTAGAATCTTCTGTAGGCCACTGTTGAACTTAAAAAGACTGATTCTAGAATTACATTTTAGGCCTAATTTTACTTTTCTCAATAGGCTGGGTAGATGAGTGGTTACAAGTTAGGGCCTAGGCTTGCCTTTAACACGGTCGCGGCGGCGAGGTTTTTGCTCGAACCTCATCACCATCCTGAATGTAAAAATTGTAAAACCCACCGTAGCAGCAGCACTGCCCAGTAAAAACCCAGGTGGTCCCAAAATACATTGTACTATTGGGCAGTGCTCTACAAAGGTTCAGATTTCTAGCTCAGATCCTGGCTTAAAAATAAATCATAGGCTATTGTAAAGCAGTGCAGCTTGGGAGCGATCGCACCCATCAGGATGGCATTAGGGTTCCGCGTGGGAGCGATCGCTCCAATGCCGCCGCAAACGTGTTAAATTTGAAGATTTTTCAATTAAATCATGAGAAAAGTAAGTTAAGGCGAAACATCCTATTTATTTAACATGGCGCACACCATTTTACAAATGAATTTACAATTTTCAGGTACAGATCAAGATAGCTTAACAGTTTTTATCCAAACCACACCAGAGCAATAAATCACATTGGATCGATCGATATTTTCATTCGATAGTAGCGTAGCCCAGTTACGAAACTGCACCCCATAGGCCTA
The DNA here is from genome assembly GCA_030545055.2 of Neoaliturus tenellus. NCBI lineage: Eukaryota > Metazoa > Arthropoda > Insecta > Hemiptera > Cicadellidae > Neoaliturus > Neoaliturus tenellus. The sequence goes on from CM061531.1 coordinate 264,626,514, forward strand.
TGCATAATAGGCTATTAATAACTTTCAATAATATAGCCTAATAACACAATCCAATGCCATTTATACATAACTTATGCTTAAGGTTTCTCAATGTCATATTTCTTGACCTTACCAACTCAATTTTCTGGGATTACAAACTCAATGTCGAGGTTGGAGAATTCCTTTAGGCCTAATAAGGACATAATTAATATTAGTGGGGAAGAAATCTCTACTCAATTAACAGCAAGTACCTTATGTGTGTGTAGGCCTGGCCTATATATAAATATGACTACGTATAGGCCTATAATTTTTATGTTTCCAAAATATTTTTAACAAATAATAAAAAAATATAAGTGATAATAAATTGAATGAATTGAGGGCCAAAAAATCCTACACAACTTGTACAGTATAGTAGTATATACTTGTACCACAGTATATCCCTTTTCCGACCTCCCAATAACTAACTCCTCCCGATATCCGACCTAGCCTGTCTCTCGTGAATCGTGAATATGCGTGCCAAGCGGTCACGTCATGGCCGAGGGGGGAGCACCGTAAGGTCTGGTCCAGACTTCCTCAAGTGAGGGTAAGTAAGCTCATGCTTCACTCTCCATCTCAGCAAATTGCCTCCAACATTCTGCAGCTAGAGAGGAGGTACATTATTCAAGTAACAGGGTTGGTTAAGTGTCATTTTATGTACTTTGAGGAAGCACCTGCTGCTTATGGGTCGTTACAATGGAGACCCGGTATGCAGGAAGTGTAGGCAGTCGGAAGAAACTGCAGATCACTTGCTGTTTGACTGCACGAAGCTGTAAGAGGCTAGAGAGAGGGCCCTTGGTGGATTACGGAGAGGCACTTTCCTTCCTCAAGAGAAGCTTGTTTGCAGGCTGCAGAAGTTTATCAGGTTTTTCAATTGGGATGAACTCTGAAACGTAAACGGGGAGCACAAAATGCCTTTGCAGCTGACGTGCCTAGGGATCAGGTCCGCCCCATTATATGAATCAATGAAAGAATAAATCCGACCTGGTGTCCAACCGTCTTATCTGTGATTTCCGTGCTCCTGGTGTTGCTGGACCTGTCAAAACGTGAAACTATTCGTTATTTCTATTTGTAAAGATTATATGTATACTATAAATATTGTCATTTTTTCATTTATGATACCTACGTATCTTTATGTCTAAATTAATGTGTTAGGTACAATACAGTTGTATTACAAAGCTCTACAGCTATTTTTCTACCTAGGAAATGCATTTTTTATTTGCTCCTCTCAATATCCTACCTTTTGGCCGTTCCGACTATCGCCTGTCATGGTCGGATATGGGAGGTTCTACTGTAGCCTATACTAAAAACATACAAAATTGGAACTTAGATATTTAGGCAATATTCCGTCTCAACTTGACATTAACTTTGAACTGTATATAACTGTTGGTTCAGGTCCAATTATTCAAACTTCTTTTGTCGTGTAATAGTAAGTGAGGACTTTTTCTACGACCACTGCAATAAGCACAAATAATGATGATATTATAATAAACTACATTATAAAGAAGTAAGCCTACATTATTAAACCTAATTCAAACTATATATAAAGAGATAGGCCCTATTTATACATATGTATGAAACATGTATATGAAATATACATATATGAATTTGAACTAAAGGTCTTTTACTTCTAAAGACCTCAAAACAAAAATGTATCATGGTGGCCCAGGCTTAGGTCTGCTACTGCTACCGTAATAGCATATTCACTTTAGGGAAATTAGCTAAACTGTATATTTGAATCTGAGATGTATAAATTAAAATAACTTGTCCTAATCAGACTCCCTCCCACCCCTCCCCACAAATTTTCTAAAAAAAATGTTGCACACCCAGATTTTAATCATTGTAAATTTTTAACAATTTTAGTCATTATATAAAATACAAAGTGTTATTGTTATTGTAAAGACATAGGCTAGATATTACCTTTAAACAATAACTTTAAATTGTATTTTGGTGTTTGAATTTAGTATTCAAATATCTCTTACCATACCTTTTGGAGAGCTCACACCCCCAGATATCAATACCAAAATCTGCCTTTGTTCTTAATCTAGGCCCAGGCCGGCCTTAAGACGGTGCGAGCGGTGGGGCCGCACCGGGTCCCGCGCTTACAAAAGCCCCGCTCAAAGAAAGAAAAAAAAAAAATATAACTAAATTTAACCATAGCAATGAGAGACGGCAGTTTTCTCGTATTGCTTTTTTAAAATGGCAGCGGCCGGGAGACGTACGTCTGGCCTAAACTTTTTTTATACTGGTAAAAAAAAATCGGTGAAAAATATCTTAAAAAGTGGTTTCATTATATGTTATTCGAAAGGTAACATTCTTAACTTTCTAAAGAGATAACCGTTAAGCGTTTGTGATATAACGAAATAACTGTCAGAATATTCATAAATTTTAGTGCAACATCAATCCAAGTAGCCAACACTTTTGAAACGTCAAAACATGACTTTTTTTAACTTACCTAGCTCAGATAGTTTTTATTGTGTAAACTTGCATTTCGCACCACTTTTTGGTCAAAGAGTTTGTATTTTTTTCAGTGTCAATCAATTTATATACTTTGTAAGGTCTCATAGGTTAGATTATAGAATATTTTCGAACTCTAACAAAATGACAAACTGCCGGCCAACGGTCATTTGCAAAAATGTTATTTTATGTAGTGTACATCATTATTACTAGTCGTTTAGTAGAATGAAATGTCATTTTGAAGAGGAACAAATGTAGATGTAGCTTACATGTTGGTAGTACTGATGATCGCATGGTGTGCATTAGGCTACATGTTTTTCAACATTCTATCGTTCTTCCTTCGTGCTCCATGCATTTTCGGTACAATTTCGTGTTGACAGTGTTACAAATTTCAAAATTTTGTATACAGTTTATAGCCTATGTAAAATTTGTATAATCTATTTTAAAAATTTTATTGATTTGAACTTCTAAGGACAATTATATACGAATTTATTACTACAGTAGTATAAAAACTCCTTTTTATTCTAATTTTAAATTAAAAACTCCAAAAATCCAATAAATTTGTTTAATTTTAGGTAACCTAAAATTAAGTTGGTTAAAATTGTTTAACCTAAAATTAAACAAATTTATTGGATTTTTGGAGTTTTTAATTTAAAATTAGTATATATATCCAATAAGAAGAGCTTTCCACAATGATCCTTTATTATTGCCTGTTTCCAAAATAATCTTATATATAAAATGAAATGTTACCATTTACAAACTTTAAAATTTTCCCTAAACTCGTACATGATAGCTAAAAAATTATTATATTTTTTTGTGCAAGCAATAAAATTGTCTAGCCTACAATATGTATATAACAAATGTATATTAAATCATATGCAAGGTTTTATCGAGGCGTTTTTAGAATTTTACAAAAAACAAATTCCAATTTTTTTACATTTAAAATATACTAAACTTAATTTTAAATTAATTAACTTAAATTAAAAACAATTTTTAAACTTAAAAATATACTATTGTTCTTTTGCTATAATTCAAATTCAACTGTTCATTCCGAACAATAATTTTATACAGTTAAAAATTATGTTTTCATCTTGTGCGACAAGTTAATAAACAAAATCTTAGAAATTGCAAGTTTTTAGTCACACTCTACATTATTATAAGCCTTATGTTTATTACGTCATTTTAAAATTATAGATTATGTTTGGGGCTTTGAAGAGGTAGAAAAAAAGTTTGAGTATGAGGGGAGGAGGTAAAATTTTGGGGAGCTCCTCATTGGAGGTTTGCACTGGGCCCCGCTCAGGCCAAGACCGGCCCTGTCTAGGCCTAGCCTATAGTATTCTTATACACCTACTGTATGCTGGTGGCAGTCAGATGGCAGTTAAGGTTACTTGAGAACTGATGTTTTGCTTCATTCAATAAAAAAGGAATCAAATTTTAACTTAAATGAGAACTGGTTTTTTATATAAATTTTAAAATACTGTATTTATAATTTGTCAAGAAAATTACGTATCACAATTGTTTACCACTCTGTAATACAAGAAAAATGTTATCAATTCTAAGTTTGAGTTATTTTTTAGGTTCGTGAAGATGACAACTATCCAAAACAAATATGCTTGACGTGTCTAACAAAGCTTGATTCGTTTTGGGAAATGTATGTTTCATGTAAGGAAGCACAAACTAAAATTCAGACAAAATTTTATATATTAAGACAAGAAAATAATTCCCAACTGGTAAGTGTGATAGTTTTTTTTATCTAATTTTTTTACCTCACAATGTCTACTGGTCACTGAAGTCACCAAACGTTACTGTAACAAATTTTAGTTAGTCATGGAAGCTATTTATTTTTTCTTATTATGCAAGAAACATCGCCAATTTAAAAAAAAATTGAGATAGTAACGTATCGTGAGCAATATTTTGCGTTGTTTATTATTTTCCCCCAAAATGTTCAAAATGGACTACATTAAAGTCACTAATTTTTAATATTTTACACCCCCAAAAGTCGCTGATTTTAATATATTATGTAGTGGACACACTGTACTAACATCATACAGTACAATCTCCAACAGCTTTTTACACCCTCTGGTATTATTGTAAATGTGTAAAATTAACAACACCAATGTTAATATCATGTTTTTGCGTAAAAAACTTTGTTTTGGGACGCTCATAATTATAAGTATTTTAGTTTTAAATATTTTTTCTTAAATACCAACATAGGTGGTGTTTTGTATTTTTAAGGCGACTAAGACTAAAGATTGAGTGAGATTTTTGACAACATTCAAAACAATTTTTCATCCAGTTTGGGGTTTCAAGGTTGAGGTATGACATGTTGTTAGTGTTCTCAGGTGAAGGTTTAACATGCACTTAAGAGTTTTTTTGCATGTTCTTTCTACCATTGCTATATTGTTTACCTTAAAAATCCCCCCAAGTAACTCCTTGAGCATGTAATTATGATGCCAATTTATTTTGCACGGTTTGATTCCCCTTGCTCTAATTAATTGTGATTAAATTATTATAATATTAATCATATATTATTTTAAAGCCGTGTATAGTCTATTTATAGCATCCGAAAGATGGTCATAATCTATCTTCCCTCATTGGTTTAACAGCAATCAAATAATTTGGTCAGCTAGTTAAACCGAGAAAGCTGCCAGAATAAAAATGCAGCATGGACTATTTTTCGTCCCATAAGATCAAGATAGGCTTGGTATTACTTATGTATTTTACATCATACTACACAGAAAACCCAGTTTGAAGTGTCTGTTACTTGGAAAGTAAGTTATTATTTGCTTTATACTGCACAATAATTAACCGTTTTTTAGGAAATGTATTATTAATATCCCTCGTCACAGCAGACCTGCATACTCAGAGAATTTCCAAATTAGTAATAATAATTTTGACCAGATATAAACAAAATTTCATTATGTGCTCATAAATAGGGGAAAAATGTCTATTCTCCTTTTTTTTAGGCCTATAGGGAAAGAGTATGCAGGTATACTGCTATGGGGAACACCAAAAGTACGATTTTGATTGTTACCTGCATTGTATAGTCAATGGCATTGTTGTTAGCCGTGTCCGTGTTGCGCTGATGGCTGCGATCACCTGTGATTGTCTTGTAAACTCGGACGCCAACCACTACGAGCGCTAGTAAATCCACACGTGGAGTCCCATTGGTCATAATCCCATTTGTTATAAACGCGAAACCGTCCCACTAGTTATAAAAACGACTCATTCCCACTAGTTATAAAATTTATAACTAGTGGGACAGACTGATGTTGGTTTATAACTAGTGGGAAAATCGTGGAGTCCCATTGGTCATAATCCCATTGTTATAAACGCGAAATCCCATTTGTTATAAACGCGAAAACCGTCCCACTAGTTATAAAAACGAATCGTTCCCACTAGTTATAAAAACTGGCGGGAAAATGAAAAGTTTATTCCCACTGGTTATAAAAGAACCGTTCATAAAGAACAGTTCGAAAAGAGTCGTTCACTTCAGGTTGTTCCCTGCTATGCGCAAAGTTGATGCGCAGTCGACCGAGACGCACTCGCCTGCTTGTAGGCCGGCAACACACTGCAACAGACGAGGCGAGGCGAGGCGAGGCATTTTGACTAAAGGCGTCTTGAGTGACAGAGAAAGCATTGGCGCTTATGGAGCCCCACACACTACAAGAGGCAAGGCGTGAAGACACGGACAGGCGTCTTTAGTCAAAAAGTGCAGCAGGCAAAAATCTTGTTTCGTCAACAGTCACTAAAGCCGCGTCCGCACTGGCCGAACATGTTCGCCGAACAAAGTTCTTCCGAACATTTGTTTGTTCGTTGCTAACCTTATAGAATGTAAATCATATGACAGGTGATTGTTCGTTAGGAATGTTTGTTGATTTTTTGTGTTCGCCGAACAAGTTCGCCACGAATGTTCGGCCAGTGCGGACGCGGCTTAACAGTCAAAGCGTCCTGCGCATGCGCAAAGTCACGCGACACCCCGCACTCACCTGTCGTCTGTATGTTTACAAGCCGTATTGGCTTGATTGTTTTGGATCAACATTTAGTTGTAATTACCTATACAGTTGTAATTAATTATATTTAACTATAATTCTAGGCTAGTTAACTATAATTATTATGTCTTAGGCGAGTATTTAATTTTTTTAAAGTAAATTTAAATAATATCTTCTCATTTTACAATTTTACACATAATTTCTACGTAAAAAATAATAATTATCTCCAAATTCAGCCCCAAATTTTCAAATGTAAACCCCTATTGAGTGACCTCTCATTTTAAACAGTTTATCGAGAAAAATTGAATGGCACAAATCGGAGGTCGATATCTCATCTCTAACTAAAACGGCAGCCATTTTAAAATTCGAGATTGGTTGATTGACATTCGTTAAAATTAAATAAAAAAAAGGTTTTAAAAAAGAAGAAAATCTGGAATTATTTTAGAATTAATCCAGTAGCAGGAATGAATTTGGTTCAATTTGGTATTTTGGTTCAATTCAAAATAATTCTAAAAATTTGTATTCCTAAAATAGCTATTTTCAGATTAAATTTTATTGAATGTCAATCAACCCATCTAAAATTTTAAAATGCCTGCCATTTTGGTTAAAGATGAGATATCGACCTTCGGTTTTGGCCATTCATTTTCTCTTGATAAACTGTTTAAAATGAGTGGTTACTCAATAGGGGTTTACATTAGAAAATTTGGTTCTGCCCCCAAAATACCTCATTAAGAAATATATACCCCAAATACCCCATAAAGAATTATTAGAGGATTAGCTGAAATTCGACCGCATCTGATCACTTTGACCAAAAATGTATGCAGGCCCGTTAGTTTTCGTAGGCCCCGCCCAGACACAGATCATGTGTTGTCAACAAATGGGTGTGTCAACAAAGCTTTATAGTAAAAGTGAATCTATATATTAATACGCAAGCATGTTTTATTTCCTCCTTTTTCCTCAGCTCATGTGCATCGTAGGATAAATCCGTGCATACCGTTAGAAAGTTATAGTCCTGTAGATGAGCAGAATTATATTCCTACGAGGTGGCCCGTGCGCAAATTGCGCATTTTATGATCCTGTATGAGTGAAACTAGCCTACAGTACGTGAATGTTGATTATGAAGTGACAGAGATCTATTTTTGTTTACTATCTGGCTTTTTAAATTCATCTGAAGGTAATCAGCTGATAAATTAAAATTCATATTGAAGAACTTACAATAAAAGTTGGTCAACATTTTAAAGCGCCCTCTAGAAATAAATCAAAAGGCAGGGGGGCAAAGCTCGAAACAATATGACCTTTTTAATTACGATTCGTCACTGCGGTATATCCTAAGCTTTAAAATGACACCTCAATCTTAAAAATCGGTTCAGTAGATAAAGAGAAAAAGGGACGTAACAGACGAAACCCTTATAGAAATAAGAAGATAGATACACACCGGACTCCAGGACTATAAGTCACGCCACATAAGTTGACGAATGGCAAAAAACACCTGGGTAGGGCGAGGGGAGAAGAGGGGGTACTTTTCCAAAAACATCGAGATTACGTTGCATGCAATTTTTTATAGAACAGCTGATTATCCAATCATTTTAACTGATTACTAGTGAAAATTCATTCGTCAAGTTATGTGGCGAGGGTTATACTCTTGCGCTCTGAGTAATTTTGATTAACGATGCCTTATTGTGTCGCATACGGGTGCAATAATAATTTAAGAAAAAAACGGTATGTGTGTCTTTTCACAGGCACTTAGTTGATTAGTTGCAAATGTTTTAAATAGTTACTAACTAATCAATTTATTTTAGGCCTACGGTAAATTTGTTTTTCAGTTTGCTCAGTCAATAACTTACACCAACTGTTGAAACTGCATTATACTTTAACATTTTATCACTGTCTACTTAATGTTTACTACACACTCTATTTATGTTAACTATAAAATATAACAAAATATGAAATACTGTATTGCTTTAACTTGTTTGGTAAAATACACTGTTTCTGCTTTTTTGAGGATTTTATACTGTGGTAAGAAGCGTTATCCATCATTATGACTTAGGGTTTCATCAAATAATTAGAAATTATGAAATCCTTAAACTATTTATAAAATGTTTTACGATGGAAAGTCATTAGCTTAGCTGCAAAGTGGTACGCCCGTTCCAACTAAATGATGATTTTGCTCTTTTATTGGGCGTGTACGTGGGGACGTCCCAGTTTAATACGATTTCCTTCCATGATAAACCATAAAACTATAGATTGTCATAAAATTACTGAATACTTACTACCGACACAATTTAGACATACAGCATATGGACAACTAACTGTTGACACAACCAGTACATATAAAAACAACAATAGGCCTACACGACGCTTAGCTAAGACACGTGTGCGAGACAGTGTCAGAATTGCCAACTTTTTGGTGCATGGCAGGGTCATTTGATATTACCAGATCATTTGTCGTTATGATAAGTGTGGTTACTTTTTAAGAGAAGGGGCAAAATTAAACCTTTAATGTCAGTTTATTCTTATTTTTATTTTTTTTTTTTTTTTAGTTCAAAACTTGTTTATATCATAAAGTTGCTGAATATCAACTATTTTTGTGGAAATAATTTTTATGTAAAAATATTGATAGGCAGGTTTTAACAGCCATGTTATACAGTCAGTAAGGGAGGCTATTTTTCTGTTTTAAAAACAAACAGTTTTTATTTCTAATAAATATCTTAGTAAAATTTACAGTATCAAATATCAACTAGTTGTTGCCCGTCGATACTCGACGGATATAGTCCATTAGTGGTAAATGAAACGCTATAATAGTGCAAACATGTAAGGTAGTCTATAAAATGTACTTCTTTGAACTGCCATACCAAGAACAATAATATATTTTACAGAAAATACTACGATTTTAGTTGGAGCGTCGGAAAAGTAGGGCTATTCCTTTAAAACCAATAATGTTGCATCCTTTTACTTATAGGCCATACTATTTAGTATTTTATAAACATGTCAATTTGATTGTTTAGGTAGGCGCAAACCTAATTAGCCTAAGGAAACCGTTCTATTAGGTTCAACAACATCAGAAATAAGTAGACCAATATCCACTTGTAGGCCTATTAGATAAATTGTTCTTAACAGTTTTTTTTTTTCAAGAATTAGGAAAGGCCTAGAGTGTTGTAACTTATGATGGTTGGCTTTAACAAATATTGGTGTATTAGGGTAGGATAGAACGTAGAGAAACCATTTATAACCACTTTCATATCGCAAATTTATGCTGTAGTGTGCAAGTTTCAATAACTATCCAAATTTAAAGAATACAAATTTATTTCACAGAAAATTACATAATTTTAGTTGGAGTGCCTGTCAAAGTAGGCCTATAGGCATATTCCTTAAAAACAATAATGCTGCACCCTTACTATGTAACACAGACACTCTTTATTAGTATTTTATAAACATAAAAAATGGATCGTTTACTTAGGCCTAAACCTTAGTAGCCTAATCAAAGCGTAATATTAGTTAAAAACATAAAAAAATAAGCAAGCCTAAACGATCAATTTGTAAACTTGTTAGTTTAATAAATAAGTTTTTTGAGAGTTTGAACAGGCCTATAAATATTTGAATGTATCTATTTTGCTTAAAATAAATATCGGTACCATCATTAAAACATTTATTAGTGACGCCGTTATTGGACACATTACAAAAAGTATATTAGTGGAGATCGGTCTTGAACCCGGGCCGTATGATTTGGAGCAGGTCACGCTATCGACTGCGCCACAAATACTGTTATTCAAATGGAAAAATGTAAAGCATTACAACTTTGCAAACAACAAATTGATTTCACAACGAATTACTGATACATCCGTTTCTTTTAATACAAATGTGAGCAATTTATTTAAACTAAACCTTTACAATTTAGTCTTAATTTTAAAGCAATCAGCTATTTTACATTATTAAGCAACTTTCTTTCAATTTAAAGGATATAATACATCATAATAATTGTAAACGTTTTTAGGTACTGACCATAATAAACCAAATCCTTCATGAGCTTTTGCTCATTAACTGTATTTAGACTAAATACCTCGTGTGTTTACAATCAGCTGATTGAAAGCGTGTAAAATGATTAAATTGTAAAGGTTTGAAAATGTCGGTATTTTTAATTAATGGAAGTAAGATAACGTTTAAGTAAATAAAATCTGCTAATATACAAAGGTTTACGTTTTATTTGGTACAAACTGCGTGTAAATTGGTCCAGTGGAAGTCTCAGACGAACTGTCCAAAGGATTGGAAATGTTGGCTTTTTCCCCATGTTAAATCTCCATAAGAAAAGTTTATTTTTAATTTTTGACCGATTTAACGTAAATATTTTTGAAATACGAATAAAACCTGCTAATATAGAACCGAAAACGTTTATTTTGGTACAACCCGCATGTAAATCGGTCCAGTAGAAGTCACAGACGAAGTGTCCAAAGGTTTTTTAACTTCGTGTTTTAAATATATAGATTAAAACTTCAATTAAAAATACACCGTATATATCTATGTATTTTTTGTAATATCTAGTGTCTTATTAGGTTTCTATAAGCTTTTTTTTTGTTTTAAATAACTATGTATTTTTAAAATCATACATATTTAAATTTTATTAATAGATCTTGTCGTTTTTAAGGAAATGTTTTTCTTGTTTATTAATGCCTTTTCTTATTCATTATTCAATAATAAAGCGTTGCAGTAATTATTTTGGATACAATCACCTTTAAAAAATAATAATTCACAAAATAATAATAATAAAGTAATAAACTATCAAAGTTGTATACGTGCGACAAGTGCTCCGAACGGCGCGGCGGGACTTAAACTATTAACTTTGAATTAGAATAAAACCAAAACAAAGCGTTCTACAAAAAATTTTAAATTACAAAGTTGCGATTTAAGTCTTTTCCAACAACTTTCCCGCTGACAAAATTCACCTGACCAATAAATAAAAAACTTCCTCGCTTACTAACTTTTTGATGTCATGAATTTCAAACAAAAGTGCTTTGCTATAATTTTGTATCTTTTTCTTCGTCTTATTATTTTAATTTCGATATAAAAACATTACCATAGGCACCGTTATATAGTAATGTTCATCATACTAAAATATCAAAATTTTATCTTGACCATAACTATATTTTTTTACAGTCTTAATGAAACGCGGCGAATTCCTTGGTCGCTGGAAGGCGCTTCCTTTCAGCACGAGCGGACCGAAGTGAACGACTCTTTTGAACGACTCTCCTCCACGAACGGTTCTTTTATAACTAGTGGGAATTTTCAAACTTTGGCCTTTCCCGCGCTAATTTATGAACAGTGGGACTGTTTCAAATTTATATCTAATGGTACGAATAAACATTTATAACTAGTGGGACGATTTTGTCTCACTAGTTATAAAACTCAATTTATAACAAATGGGACGATTTGAGAAATATTTATAACCAGTGGGAATATTTAAACTTTTCATTTTCCCGCCAGTTTTTATAACTAGTGGGAACGATTCGTTTTTATAACTAGTGGGACGGTTTTCAAGTTTATAACTAGTGGGATTATGACCAATGGACCTCGCCAATCCACACTAGTGCTCCAAGTCATTGTTCATTGCGTCACCCAATATGGGTGGTTAAGGTTGACAAGCTAAGGGACGGAAGGTCATGACTGTTTCACAATAACCTATATTAGACTGTGGAATACGCTTTGTACGTCACAACGTTGCCTCGCGGATACTTTCGATCCCAAACAAACTCTATCGCTCAATTGTTAATTTTGTTTCTGTCAATATAATTGTTCTTAAAGTCGTGCCGGATTATCAAGCATGCCGGATCGTAGGATGCCGGATTACTGGGAGTTTACTGTACTCCATATGATTAACATGGGAAAAGAGTATGCGTTTTGCTGCCATGATAAGTACAAAAACCAAGATTTTTATGATAAATGGATAAATCTCAACCAAATGAAGGTAAAGACCAAGTTCCATAAAAAAATATCAGTTAATAAGTGAAATATGAACACATCCTTAACAAGAGTAACATTGGAGCCCCAAAATATAATGTACTGTCTTTAGACTTTTTAATATCCCGGTAACCAATGGAAATAGAGCTAAGCTTCAAAATACTAAATTGTGATTTTTGAGCTAAATCCAGTAGTAAAAATAAAAATAAAAAATTCTTAAAAACTGCATAGGGCCTATATGCAGTTTTCATATATGAAAACATTTTTCATATATGAAAAATGCAAAAAACCCATTTTTGGGGTACAAAACACCCCAAAACTACCTCTTCCGGCAGGTCGATATATCCGGTTTACGAATTCATCCAAATAAAGGTAGGATTACACATCTCTACCAAAATTGGTCTCAATCTGACCGTTTTTACGAGCGTTATTGTGTCTAGGGACACACACACACACACACACACACACATACAGGGTGCGGCAAAAAAACCGATCTGTTTTCTTCCGGGCACCATTCAGCAATAGGACGTCTAAGGGTGGTGAGGGTGGGTTTATTGGAAAGCAAATTTTATGCCGTTTCAGTAGTCATGGAGTAGTGGTCGCCTAACCTACATGTTTACATTAGGCATGTTTAGTAACGCGTCTTCGTTATCGGGGCGTATTTTGTGTGTCTCGTCAGTAAACATTAAAATTTCTTTATTGGCATTTAAATAAAAATTTTGTTTTTCAAATATTTTTCGCTTTGCACTATCAGTGAGGTTTAATTACTGAACAATAGCCAATTAATAAGTATGGATGGAAATTAAGATCGAACAAAAAAATTTGTCAAACCGAGGGGTAAGATATGTTCAAGGCATCTAGCCAGCCTACCGGTTATCGTTTTGGACTCCGGTTCAAGAGGTCACAGTTTCAATTCCCGGCTTGTCCAAAACAATGTGATGAGTTTGGAATACTCTCCCTTAAAAGCATTTAGTGTACATTGTAAAATTTTCTGAACAAAGTGCCTCTGGCCTAGACATTAGCAAAGCACTAGATTGTTTTCTGTTGGGCTGACGAGGACTGTTTTCCAAAGAGCAGCATGGGCTCTATCCATGTTCTCTGGCATCCGACCTTAGACGGCCTGTTGGCTTCGTTTTGAACTCTAAACAAGTTGATCTAAAGTTAGTAACCCACTGCATAATTGTTCTAGGATACGGAATTCCAAATGTTGACCTAATTTAAAGAAATGCACAAAGCCTCCGGTGAGTAGCAATGATTGAATCACCAATATTGAAATACGTCTTAATAATGAACTAGCTTTGTTCAAGCGACCACTACTCTATGACTACTAAAATGGCATAAAATTTGTGTTCCAACAAGCCTACCCCCACCTTTCTCAGACGTCCTGTCGCTGAGCGGTGAGCGAAATAAAACCGATCGGTTTTTTTGCCGTACCCTGTATATATTAGTTTTGGTTTCTGGGCACCTCAAAATGAAAAAAGCAACATGGTCCCTGTCTTAGGTCTTAACATGAGACCCACGGTAATATCTTATTCCCTATGGGAAATTCGCTAAAAATAAAAGTACTGGGAGTACGTCTTCTCAACTTTTGTAGAAGTTTCAAGAAAATAATAATAGTAATAAATATTTTTTATTGATGTAAACAACTACAAAATTGAAAATCAGCGTGAATTTTACAATGATTTTGAAAGAAGTTATAATTAATAACAGGGTTTACAAATTTTAAAAACTATCACATCCATTGACATAGCTGAAGCTCAATATTTTTGTGAACAATTAATTATTATAGGCCTAACTAATTTTTAGGGTTTAGTTTAGTCAACTCAGGTCAGTGTTGGTGGTCCATAAACTCACTCAAACTTTAAAATACACTATTCAGTAAAAAGTTTTTAAAATTAGATTTAAATTTTTGTTTACTTGTTTCAATTTTAATATTGTTTGGTAGTTTATTATAGAATGGTATTCCTGCCTGGGATGGAAGAGCAGATGATAAATTTAATCTGTGTTGTTCTAGGGGCTCAAATTAAGTTTATTTCTGGTGTTATTAAAGTGAATTTCAACTCCTCCAGTTTGTGTACAGTTAAATTTTGAGAACATTATCGTTTTTAAAATATAAATAGAAGGCAATGTCAATATTCCAAATTCTATGAAAGAGTTTTGACATGATTCATGATAGTCTAATATTTCTATAATTTTTATTGCTTTTTTTCAGTAAAACAAATAATCTTTTAATTATTTTTGAGCACACTGACCCCAAAACATAATTACATATTGTAAGTGGGGGTAAATTAGGCCATAATATGCCATTTTCAATATTTTATCAGAGCAAAATTTTGATAATTGTCTTAATAACTTAGGTAAATATTAGAAGAAACTTTAGTACTCAAGTTTTGTCATTTGGAAATAAATTAGTCCAAAGTCTTGAGTGTAAAGCAATAAATTTAGTATTTGTCATCTATCATAATTATGGGCGAGTTTTCATAACTTTCAATTTGGCGGCAATTAAATTTTATGTAGTTGGTTTTATGGCTGTTAATTTTTAGGTTTTGCTCTGAAAAGTATTAAACACAAGAATTTAGATCTTTATAAGCCCTTCCATTTTGTTTTTTTGGTTTGTCATTAATGCAGAGAGTAGTATCATCGGCATATTGAATTGTTTTTAAAAATTGAACAGAGCCTCGACAATTGTTAACATAAATTAGAAAGAACAGAGGGCCAAGTATTGAACCCTGAGGAACTCCGCATGTAATATCTAATAAGTTAATAAAATAAATTAACTTCAGAGCTGATGGTATCTCATAGTAATGATTTGTTCCGTGTGAACCCTCCCCCCCCCCCCACCTTCTAAAATTTTGTCACGCCACGCCTATGCTCTCACCCACAAAAAACCACTCCATTGCTGATCATCAGTAAGGGCAATCAAGATCAGTTTCTTCCCCATGGGTATGGCCGTGACAAAGCGTGCCGCACAGTCCCAGGCTGGCAGTTAGGTTGACATTTCTTCAGTGCATTTTCTCAAGGATCAAAAATATGCAGAAACTGTCACAGAAAATAGTCTGATGCAACTGATGCCACCAGTCTGATGCAATGATGGTGTTCTCTCCGGTATCAGTGACACCTGGACACTAAAAATAGTGGCCATTTTCAACCTTTCCTATCATATGGAGGCTGAAAAAAGCTTGGTTCTATTAAAAAATTGCCTTAATAATAAATATCGCCTGGCTTTTAGTCGAAGGAGATCAGTAATTAAGTGACAGTTCTCTTGAAATGTACTACACTGTAAATTTATCATACACTAAGGCCTATGCTATGTGAACGGTTATACCGTCGCGTTAGGCAGTATTTTTTATGTATTGATCAGCTGATAATCTATCCAGCAATGGACCTTAAATTGGAGTTTCTTATGAGCGCGTTAAGAATAAAGCTGACCACGGTGGATTATCATCCGTATAGAATTGGCCTAAATGATTAGAAACACAAGTAAATAATCAGATTATTGCATCAGCAACATGTTTAATGCATGATTATTAGAGGTCACCTATGAAGAATTAAAAGTGTCAATATTTAAATTAAAATGGGTTATAATTTTAAAATATTAAATATTTTCTGTGTAGTATGATGTACCTAACGTATTGTATGTAATTTACCCGGAAAGTTTTACTGTAATAATAGTTTTAGGTACTTAACTTAAAATGCTACATCAGGCAAAAACAGTACTTACTGAGCTAGTAATGTAATATACCACTATTTCAATGTTTCCGTGGTAAAAAAACATGGAGTGTTTTGTTTATTTTTTTTCTTTTTGTTTATTTTTATCTGTATTGTATTTTTTACTTCCTCATCTGTCAAACCATTACTTTAATTTACTCTTAGTTTTGGATTAATTTGTTATTGATTTTTATACAACCAATAGTAGTAGTGATTCAATAGTAGTAGTTCATTTAAATATTATAGTTAGTAAATTTTATTACTTAGACTTTTTGCATAGATTTTATGTTTAGTTATCCTACTGGTATGCATTAACTTATGTACAATGACTGAATGACTAGCCTTAAGTATTTTACTGTGACTTTGTCAATTGCATGTGTGCTTAAAGACAATAAAACTCTTGATTCTTGCAGTAGCTGAGTACCGTATCTTCTTTCTCTATGATTTAAATATATAAGATTAAATATTTATCACAGTAAAAAATGTTAGCCTATAGCATGTATTTGATTCTTTTTAGTGCACTTTGGCCTTTTGTTGTTTGTGTTTACAACTAAATTTTGCAAAATAAACCTCATCCCGTTTTTGAACAATCACCACTTAACATTATAGGCCTAATAAAAACCTACATCTACATAACCTATACAATTTTGTACAATAACATCTCTAAACAAATGATTAATGAACAAAGAAATGTATTTTAATTAAAAAATGTTTCACGCTACCACTTGCATCAGTTGAACAGGATGATGCCAGCTTGTCAAACAAAGGTTCTGATAACACACAAACTGACACGTATGGTATATATAAATATGTGTAACACAAAGACACAAAAATAACAAAAAATCACAAATAGGACATGCCGCATAACGATGTAAACAAGTGGCTTTATTGAGGAACGGCACCCTTAGTTTTGTTGTTGCTCAGTCTCACTAATTGTCTAACCATGACTGACGACTACTCTGGCAGTTTGGAAGGGGGAGGGGAAGAGCAAGATAATTTATTATTTGGTTGTTTTGGTTATAAATAAAAAATGAAGAAATTCATTTGTTCTATACAAAGGATTAACTGCTACAAAATTGTTGAGTTTGTCTTTGAATATTCTTTCATGTAGATTCTCAACGGAATTGGGAAGTACATTGAACATCTTCAGTGCAATACCTTATACCTTTATTGAAATGGCGACCTAACTAAATAGGTAGTTTAAGCCAAGCATGAATGAGAGATGAGTATAGGATGATTGTGGCGCTATCTTGTAGTCTTGTTATTGACTAAGGCCGACACTCAATTAGACAGGACTGTTAATTAATAGCCCAACAGCTAATGGTATCTAGGGACTTCAGTTTAACGTGGGATCCGAACCACAATTTCAACCTCATGTATACCAATTGGTCTAATTATGAGGATGGCCTTTATGGATGAACTATTATTGTTCATAACTTCAAGACTGTTAGGAGTTTTGAGAATCGCTCAAAAAGTATTGTTTTATTGTCTAGTGGAGTAATAACGTATACCAGTACAAATACAAAAATCATCAATGTGCCTCTTTACGTAAATCAGGCAGTTAAGTACATATTTACCATGGACAGTTAGAAGTTGCAATTGAATAAACAAAATTGTCTTGGTTCAGCAACCTCACAGCTATTTTTTTTTAAGGATCAGGAGCTTATTTATTGAAAAAATGGTTACGCTAAAGAATGACACCATACAACTATTGGCTAAAAATATGTCCATAGAACACCGTTATAAGAGCATTCTGCAAGACACTCCCACACATAACTCTGAGCATAAAAATTCCCTTGCATAGTTTTTTATTAAAAGAATTGACATGGATTTCCTAACTTAATGCAGGGTCTAGATGAAAACCAAGAAATTCACACATTCAGCCTCAGAAACATTATGGTGACTAGAAGTTAAAATACCCCCGTCGCAGCAGACCTGCGTACTCAGCGAATTTCCAAACGATCTTAAGATATTGTATTTTCCCCATAAACACCATAGGAATGGGTATGTAGGTTTGCTGACTTGGGATGTTGTTAGAAAATGTTAGTTTTGTTAGGAAATGTAATAGTTACGTTAGGTAAATGTCAAACTGTCTCAATACTCGGCACTTTTTAATTTTCCCCATAAACTTCATGAGGGTGAGTATTTAGGTTTGCCGCCATATGGGTATTGTAAGCAAATATCAGTTACATCCTCCCTAATGAATGTACATACCAAATATTATCAAGTTATGGTGTTCTTTTCATTTTCCCCATAAACCCCATAGGGGTGAGTACGTAGGTTTGCCGCCATGTGGGTGTTGTAAGCAATTTTTAGTTGAACCCTACCAAGTGAATGTACATACCAAATTTTATCAAGTTATTCCAATAAATAAGCAAGATACAGGGTTTCGTTGATTTCCCATAAGATTAACATGGAAAACCTATTTTTGGCTTTTCTCCGTAACCTGTTAAGCCAAGTTAAAAATTCAAAATACTAAATTGTTTATTTTTTTAAGCTCTTTAAAATGGTTTTAGTTAAAATTGTTGAATTTTGAAAATTATGCTCCAAAAATGCAAAAAAACCCATTTTTGACCCTTTTGAAACCCCATAAAACCCTGTTCCCATAACCGGATCATGCTGGTTCGCGAACTCATGAAAATAGACCTAGTCTTACACCTTCATACCAAATTTCATCAAAATAGGAGGTCCCCTTCAAAAGTTATCAGTACCACGGACACATAGATATATATATAGATATATAGATATATATATATATATATATATATATATATATACATATATATGAAAATGAACGAACGTTGTTTTTGGCTTCTGGGGACCTCGAAATGAAAAAGTAACATGGTCCCGGGCTTAGGTCTTACCATGGCTAATACCGTAATAGCGTATTCCCTATAGGGAAATTCGCTAAAAATACCTCTACCATATTGTGCCCATGTAGGCTAAGGCTATTGACATTGGACCTGTCTTTTAATAGTACTGGAGGGAAAAAAGTCACAAAAATCTACACGTATTTACTGCTGTACATTAACAGATGTTTAAAATGGTCAACATAGTTTAAGCATTCCCAGAAGTCAAAACCCCCAAAACCATTTACTTGATTGAAAGCTATTGAAGAAAACTTGACAATAGATCACCCTCTTTAACTGTAAAAAAAAAAAAAAAAAAAAAAAATATAGAGACCTATGAAAATTGCTGTGGTGGCTGAAAAGTTGGGTTCCTTCTTTAGTTTATGCAGTATAGGTCCTCAAGGGTGTACCTGATCTAAAATCTGATGAAAAATCGTTAGTGGGTAATCAAATTAACTAGAGCTTTTTTATTTGAGATTATGGTCTACCTTTTACTGTTTTCACACTAAATCACTTTATAAAGTTGGAAGTTGGGTTTGAAATGTCGGATGTAACACATGTTGTTTAAGCACTACCAGAAATCAAAACCCCTATAACCATGTATTTGATTTAAAGTTCTTGACATGAAAAATCAAGAATTAATATTTGATTTAAAGTAAAATACAAGTTGTCAATTAAGCAATATCTCAAAGACCTTAGAACCATTCTAACACTACAGTTAGGTCTATAGTTTTCATATGAGTCCCTCGAACTTTTCCACTGGAATATTTCAGAATTCTCGGGAAGTCTCGATAAATCATACATCGATTTATAACGTAAGCAAAAGGTTCACTGATGAACTGGCTGCTTGTTTTAAAATAACAGCATTGAGGCCATGTACATCAAAAGCTTGGGTATTTATGAGACCCATTATAACAGAAAACAAATCGTCAACAGTAACAGGTGTGAAATTTAATTCAGTGCACGGTCTGCATATTTACCCAAATAGTACATGTAATTCTTTGAAGTATACCTCACTTTCTCAAAGAAAATATGTATTAAACCTTCTGATGTTAGGTTCATAATTCCAGAAGTAGCGTGGGTATTTACACAGGTGAGAGACCTAAAGATGTTGCAGGTGGTTTTAGACTCATTCAGTGCCATAGCTGTCAATGATCATATTTTGCCTTGCGCACCTTGTGTATGTTTGAGCATCTTACACAAATCTAAAACACAAATCGTTGTTCGGGCTCCGCTCTACCTGAGCCCAAACGACGAAACCGAATGCCGCCTTGCAGCTGTAGCGCTAGACGAGTTTGATGGTTGCAGAGGTTTACGAGAATCATGTTTTAAAATTAACTAATTAAGATAGAGGTTGACTCTAAACTTTTTCTAAAAGTAGAAAGACAGGTCTCGTCTTATGTGTTTTTAGAATTTTTAAATAAAATTTCTAATTTCAGGTAAAACAGTCTTAAACCATCTGTTTTTCTCAACTTTTAACTGAAGTTATCTTTTAGTTTTGATGAAATGATTACAAAAGTGTAACGGAGGAAATTTTGTACTGTTATTCTTCTTTAATATGACACCTTATTTATAGCTCCAGGCTGCATTTAGCAGAAGATGACACAATTCTAAAAAAACCCTTGCATTTGGGCGGCGCGCCAGGAGGGGTAGACCGAAGCTTTAAGCTGTAGTAGGGTCTTCTCATCTTTCAACTAATAATATCTATTCTATTTGAAAGCTTGATAACAGTTATAACATGTTTCTTTGAGACTATGCAATTCCAGACCATACCAATTATTCAAATGAATATATTGGATTCCTTACTTTAGTCATCAGTCATGGATAAGCGACCCATGAACTGTGCAACAAAAAATCTAAGGGCATTGTTCCTCGACAACACTGCACACACCGTGGTGCGGCAAAATTTTGGATTTTTGATTGTCAATGTTTTTGTGTATTTGTGTTTTTATCTTCTGAACAAGGGGACTTTGTGTGCTATCAGTTGTGTTACTTGTGTTTGACAAGCTGACATCATCCTGTTCAACTGAGGTTAGCCAGAACAAAAAAAAATTATTAATTGGAAATACAGTATACCACACCTCATCTAAATCATGTTTTTCAAGAATAAATATTTGCAAACCAAGATACAATTGCAATAACACAACATGACTTTGCTCAAAAAAGTTGTTTAACTACAGTAGGAATTGAAATTATTTACATATAGATTAATGCTGTAATAAGGAACTACATACACACATTCACACAGTTATTTTTAATTGCCCCTTAGTTAAGTATCTGTATGTGAACTAATTAATAACAATTAACGGTGTGACAATAACATAGTAATGTACCGCAGTACATAATTACCTAAAGGCTAATAATTGAGTTTTTGAACGCTTTTTGAGCTTTTTTCAAAGCAGTTCAAATATAGTTACATTGCACACTTCTGACTCATCCTTATAGAATCATAAAAGTTTACATCAGTCCATATAGCCTACTGCTACGTTATTGCACGACAAAAATAACTGTTTTCATAGAATTTTCCGACATATTTCATTCAACTAACACTTGTTACAATTGTTTTATGCAGTTTCGTTTTGCCTCTGTTCATTTAATGGGTGTTGAGGAAGTAATTCTTTGAAACTTTGTTGATTTTCCTTCTCTTTTCCCATCCTGCAGGAAAATTCCGCTCCTACTCCTGAAGATAGTTCCTGCCCCATATGTCACAGAGATGTGTCAGACGAGGACCGCGGCGTGGGCTGTGAAGGCCCATGCCGCAGGTGGTTCCACTGTATATGTATACATATGGAGGATACTGTTTATTATAAGTTGATGCATGACCCTAAACAATCTTGGGTCTGCAAATTTTGCCAAGAAAAAGTTGTCCGCCCTATTGTGGTTAAGTATAATTTTCATTTCTTATATTTCAGTCTTAAATATCTTGAAAGTCTGCCAGGCAGTAATCAAAATTTTCTTTTTAAACTTTCATTTAATTGATCATTACTTAATTATTAGAATCAATGGCCTAATTGAAAAAATATACAAAAACATTCTCAAACTGTAACTTTCTTGTAATATACTTTTCCTTTGGACACAAAAGCATGCTTACTGCTGACATTCTTATTTAGTAACATTTTAAATCTAGTATAGTTAATTGAAAATTTTTTGTTTGATTTTCAATTAAATACATTAAAAGTGATTATTTTTATCATTGTTGTCGTCAGGCATATAGCCAGGATTCCCGTTCAGGAGGGAATAGCCTCCAGGGGGTCTAGAGGTTGCGGACTACGGAGTATCCCCCAGTTCAGTGGGGGTCCGGATTTGTTTTCAATTTTTTTAAATGTCCTCCAGAAAATACCCCTGGAAAGTTTTTCAAATTTTCACTCACTAAAATATGCAGTTTTAACTTTTTAGGCAATATTGAAAAAATAGCGTTGCCCTCTTTTGAGTTTAGTTTTGGTTGTTTGGTACATAACTGGTCCATGTTTCTTGATAATTATTCCTAATTAAAAATATAAACATGAAAGAAAAATTAAGAGAATAATTTTGGTTATTATTAAGCTTGTTTGATAAAAAATATACACAACAAAATTAAAATTTACATTTTCTACTCATTTTTTTACATTTTTTATAGTAGTTCATTTTTAGTAGCTCATTAGTAGCTCATTTTTATTTACAACAGAAGTCATCTGCATAATACTCATTCAACCATTTACATTAACAGCAGCGCAAGTTATGCAGTTGCAAAACATAATTATTTCCCCTTCAGATATTTGAGGGGAGGCTTCAGCCCCCAAGGACTCCTCTGGCTATGTGCCTGGTTGTCGTTATTTAAAGAATTAAGTAGCCTATTAGTTTTTAGTGTAATTTTAGCAATTATTGAGTAGCTAGAATTATTTAGTGCATTCAGCTTACCTACTTAAGCATTCTTACCCAAGCATAGTTTTGACATTTAGATTTAACCTAACATTTCATAATCACATTGTCACCAATAACATCCGTAAGTTTGCCAGGTTCATTTAAGTTTTTGTGAAATTCATGAACCATATCTAAAAATTACAGGTAAGCACAATCCAAGGTGTATAAATAAAAAGAAGAGGTGTGTGCATAGTCAGCTGGTGTGACGTAGTTGGGCTCACCGCTAGCGCTCCGAGCGGCCGTGAAACACATTAAACTCACATTGTTTACTTTTGTGTTTACAAATAAACTTTTGTCAAGTAAATGTTTTGTTTTCTTAACCGCAATGCCAAATTATTCCGTGTTTGGTTGCAAAATAAATCCCGAAACAGTGATACACGGATTAAATTAGTTTTACAGATTTCCTGTCAGAATATTGCCAAAATACGTCGAAGTTTACCAACAGAACAAAACAGTTTTATGGGACGTTGGTATAGAAATGGAGGAATGTTTCAACTTCAACGAAAGCCACGGCTCTGTTCATAGAAACAGTAAGAGGGATCGTTGGCGAAGTTCTCAAAAGCATGCTGGAAGCTGGAAAATGCGTTATTGATTAATGCTGTTCCCAAAAGAAGTTTTAAAGGCACTTCATGTGCAGAACTCATATAAGAATATGTTATGTATGATATGGCTTTTAGTGTAGGATGATAAGCAATTAACTGACAGTTATCCTCGTCTAAAAGGCCTGCACTTTTTATGCAAGTGGACCAACGGCTTATTGATACTTCAGAACCAAGGAGAATAAAGAACTGAATAAAAAAAAATTGAGATGGTGACTGCGGCGTTAGAAAAATCCTCGTAAAAATTGAAAAAAATAAGCTTATTACGTACTTTTATTTTAGAAAATGTTTGAGTGTTTATTTATCAAATTGACCTTAATCATTAAAAGTGTATAGTTGAGTGGGACTGTACTTTAATTATTAAATCTTTTTATTTATCAAATACATGTGTCTTGATTTATCCTTAAAACTCTTTAAAAATTTTCGATGAAACTTCATTTTCCGAGGTTACAAAGGAGGTTTAAAAAATTTACTAACCTCCAATGTCGGTATATTGAAGAGTTAGATAAAAATGCTTACAGTATTTGATTTTGGCAAGTTTTCCCTTGGTATGAATCCATTGCAGAGTAGTCACAGGGAGAACAATCCAAAGCGTAGTGATATTTTGTTTTGAGATAATTATATAAAACATCATTCGTTAAAGTCCGTATATACTTAATAAATAAGTACTCTATTTAATTTTAAGTCAGCGATGGACCCTGGTGCATCGCACCAGCACCCCCCCCCCCCTTGCTGCATCGCATGTTTTTGAATTTTTACCCTGGTGCCTGGTGCATAAGGCAAATTTCATTTATTGGTACTGACGATTATTAGGCTATACATGCTTGGGTCTATTTCAATATGCCCGTTTATAAATATAGGATACATTATATAGGCTATAGAAAAGCCTACAGCTTGAATTCAAAAACAGGTTAAATTAAAAAAGCAAGGTTGAGTTCTAAAATCGATAACATCATCATATTTACGTGACATTTACGGGGTTTGAATGAGTTTTTAAAAGGTGATAAGTTTGAGATCGGCATACAACGGCGAGAGGATATGGGTAGGGCCTATGATTAGAGTGCGTATGAGTGATTAAAGAGTCAACTTTGCTTTTTCATAGTAATCAATCAGAATATACTAGATCTTCTGAGTTCTTGTAGGCCGTTTCAAGCATTATAGTGCAGGGTCAGCTCGAAAAAATGACAAAAATAATGTTAAATAAATATGACTAAAGCAACATCGGCTATATATTAGTTTATGTCATAAGTTTCATTCTTGTTACATTTCATGTAGTCAAAAAATGGTTCATTCTACAATCGTGCTAAATAATTTGTTAAACCAATATTTGAGGATACATACTTAATTCAAATTAAATTATCCTACTAGCTAATTTGGGTCATTTGTGAAAAACATAAAATATAAATTGCATAGATTGACTAAAATAGTTTATATAATATATTTATTAAATAATTCAAGAGTTAACAAATCAAGAAAATAGTTAGGGCCTACTGAATGTATGTTCCAAGTACGTGCATAGTTCATTCTGCATAACTGTATATCGTAAGCACAAAAATAATTTGTACATCATATGATAGTACAACATGAAAATAAAATTAAGCAAACGTTTAATACGTTGGCTTGCCGCTCGCGGCGCTAGCGGTGAGCCCAACTACGTCACACCAGCTGGCTATGCACACACCTCTTCTTTTTATTTATACACCTTGAGCACAATCTACATTACAGTGTTTTTGTGTCTAAAATAGTGGCTTGTAAAAAAAATAATTTTTCTTATCTACTGTATCATTTAATTCAACGTTATTTCATATTGACGTTCTCAAACCAATTAAAATGTTCCGTCCTGAACATAAGTGAATGCCACCGGAAGTTAATGCACCTACTATCCAGTAGACCACAATAAAGAAAAGAATTATTATTAGTTTAGGTTTGTTATGTGGATTTCGTGGGTGTCGTATGTTAGATATAAATCATATACAGTACCGTTAACGTATTTAAAGTTGTTTTTCAAGTAAAAATTATATCTAGACCATTTAAAATTGTAGGTTGGCGTTCTTAAATGAACATCGGTTTAACCGGCCAATTCATTATCCGGCCGCATCTTGGTCCCGAGGTGGCCGGTAAAGAGGGAGTCTACTGTAGTAGTTTGTAGAGCAAGACGCAAAAAATATTTTTTATGAATTGATCTGTCTCAAAAGTAGTTTTTATCATTCTGCATGAAATGCAAGATTGTTCTCAGGGTTTTTTTTCTCGCAATAGTACCCAAAAACGTTTCTTTTTTGTCCTAGGACTGAAAAATCGGCTGGCATATTTTTAAGTTCTAGTACTGAAAAGTCAGCTGTTTGCTATAGTAGTTTTCATCACTAGGAGCAAAAGTGGGTCTTTTTGGTGCGCAATTGTGTTTTAAAAACGAGGCGCAGCCGAGTTTTTAAAAACGATTAAGCATCAAAAAGACACTTTTTTTCCGAGTGACGAACAACGTTTTTTATCATAATGCGAAATTAGACTTTTTAATCGTTAAAAATATTAACTTTAAAGATGTATATTCGAGGTTATATTTACAAAGTCAGTTATATGCAGTGTTTACATTTCTGTCATTTACAAACAATGCTCTTTATAACGTTTGAATTTCAAAATTCTGTTCCTCAACATTAATAAATCAATAATAATACACTTAGCAAACAGCCGACTTTTCAGTCCTAGGACCTAAAAAATCCTCCAGATGATTTTTCAGTCTTAGGACAAAAAAGAATCGGTTTTTGTACTATTGAGAGAACAAAAAACAGGCTGATTTCGTGCAGAATGATAAAAAGTACAATATAGGCCTAATTCATTTATTAATTTTTAGATACAAGACTTTGAAATTCAAATGTCATGCAAAGCATTGTTTGTAAATAACAGAAATGTAAACACTGTATATTACTTACTTTGTAAATATAACCTCGAAAATACAACTTTATAGTTAATATACATTTTTAACGATTAAAATTATGCCAATTGAAAACTACTATTTTATCACTAGAAGCAAAAATAGCTCTTTCTGGTGCGCAACCGTGTTTTAAAAGTGGGGCACAGCTGAGCTTGTAAAAACCATTAAGCACCAAAAAGACACTTTTGCTCCGAGTGATGATCAATGGTTTTTATCATAATGAGGAATTGGACTGTGAATCATTAAAAATTTTAACTATAATGATGTATTTTTGAGGTTGTATTCAGTGTTAACATTTCTGCTTCTTAATTTACAAACAATGCTTTTTATAACGTTTGAATTTTACCATAATGCCTTTCAAAGTTAACAAACAATTAATTATAATATACTTAGCAAACAGCTGACATTTTTGTCATAGGACTTTAAAAATATCACAGCTAATTTTTCAGGTCCTACGACAAAAAAAAAACTACGTTTTGTGTAATAGTTGAGGAAACAAAAAACACGTGGATTTTGTGCATAATGATAAAAATATATATATATACAGTACATCCAGGGAAACATATTTATAAAACAAATATTAATTCAAATTCCACTCAATTAATTAAAAGTGTGGAAATATTGTACATGAAAAAATTTGGATTTTGAATTGAATAGTTCAAACTGTTTTTATAGTTCGCCGGTTGCCCAAAATCGCTTACAATGGCCATTAGCTAGTTAAAATTTGCAAAACAAACAAATAACTTTAGTTCTAAGTTTACAGTGTTGCCATTGCCACATTGATTAGTTGTAAAATATTCAACTTAATAAAATTATTGAATTTTTTTCGTTACATACATTAGAACTTAAATAGTCTTCTGAAACATAGCTAGCTGTCTTGTGTTATCTGCAAAGTTGAATGTTTAGTCAATTTACGTCTTAAGATTGATAAAAAAATAGAAACATCACTCATGTTTTAATCCGGTGGTGGGTATACCATTTGT
>CM061531.1:264653991-264774895 GCA_030545055.2 Neoaliturus tenellus
ATCACTGAAGCTGAAACAAAAAATTTCAAAAGATTGTAATATACTATTAAGCAAACAATTTGATTGGGTGTCCAAATTTGTTTCTCATCCATCTTCAGCCATTAACTTATTTCTCTGATTTCATCATAAAAAAAATCTCAAATTGGAATAGGGCCCTGTAGTTAAATGTTGATATATCCAAATGTCAATTAACCAAAAACCCCTGAATGGCGTACCAATTCAGTGTACAGTATTAAAAAAAAAACCTTTAACGAAAGTGTCAACAAAATAGACTATTAAGAAATGTATACCTTTTGTAATTACAATTTTTTGCTTAGAGCTATTTATTATCAAAGCCCTAGATTCTTAAGGAATATTCAAGTTTTAAAACAGTCAATGAACTATTTAGTTGTTCCAAATTGTAAATAATTTCCATGTTTCACTATCCGAAACACCTCCCATCCCAATAAGTTTGAATAATTGACCCTCCACTGCAATTACTTTTTATAGGTTTGTTAAAATTTATATTGAATTTAAATTTCCAACTATAGAAAAGCATTATTCTATAGAAAAATAGCACTAAAATGGGGAATCATTTTACGAAACTAATAGTCTTATACGTTGCTATCATTGGCGTCTTTTATAGTGCAAGGGGAGTCACCTGGGAGGCCAACTTTTGTATTAATTTTTATTAGTACCCAATATACTAAACATTGAAACTTTTTTTGTTGATAATTTGATAAGTTGGTAACGTTAGAATACCGCTCTAGGATGATACATAATTACAGTGTATTTGTACTGGAAACGCATTTTGAAGTGGAAAAAATAAGTTAATTGCAGAACCATTTTTTAAAACTTAACATTATTTAAAATAAAGCAAATTATAATGAAAAATAAAACTGCATACATATTGGTACTGGTTTGTTATACATAAGCCAGTTACTTTTTTATGTTATCTTGAACGGGGGTCTTTAAAAAACATGTAGGCCTAAATTGAAAGAAAAATCATATATTTGCCTGCATTCTATTAACTCAGCAAGCAAAGTTGAGTTTTTAGGCGTAGGCTATTGATTATTAAAAAGCAATAGATAAATAATTATCGGAACTAAACAGTGTATCCGTTGAGAATCTTAAATAAATAAATTATTTGACTTACATTATTTGCAAACTACAAGCAGCCCGTGGCAACGTTGTTAGCTCTCCAGAAATTCCTTCGCTCCTTACAGTTGTTGGATATGGTACCTGTGAACATTGAACATCTTAAAACAAAAAAGGAACATGGTCTCGGGTTTAGTTCTTACCATAAGACCTACGGTAATAGCTTCCTCCCTATGGGAAATTCGCTAAAAATTATATATGCAACAAATAAATTTTTCCTCCCTTGTGAAAACTTGATAAAACGTGTGAGGCGGTTTCCTCACTTAAAATTGTAGTTTGTTCAATTTCAGAAAAAATTCAGTGTTTATTTATTAAAAAATATTTACAGATATGTACACAGTTATATCTGTGGCCTATAATTTTTTTCTGCTTAAACATTTTCACTTTTAACTAAGCCTTTAAGCACCATGGTTATAGTTAGAAGTAATCATAAAGTTAGTAATTGTCACTACCAGTAATCACTAAAAACTTCACAAAACATAAAGAAAAGATTAGTTAACATATACTAATTTACTGTTGTTTCAATGCCGGATGAAAAGAATAATCATTTAAAGGAGGAAAACAGGCCAATTCTCTTGAATACAACTTGCAAACTGTTATATTTAAGCTAGGCCTAGACCATAGTCACTCCAAAAAATATAAAAAATTTGTCAAGTTTTGCAAAATGTTTTTTGTATAAAATTGACTTTATGGATCTTTGAGATCTTCTTAACTGCAAACCAAATTAGGCCAACAAGAAAAAAAGAAAAATGAGTTTTCTGCCATTCGCGCGCCAGAGTTTGTGGGACTTTTTTTAAAAGAATGTTTGCTGTTTAATTTTTAATTCATACAAGACGGTTTCCAGCCAATTTTTTCAATGCACTACCTAATGAAGTTAAAGAATTATCAAGAGAAAAATTCAAGAGTTGCATCAAACTACTATTAACAGAATTTTAACTGCCTCTACTCAACAAATGAATATTTTAAAATAGTTGTAAATTAGCAGCCTATATATGTGTGTGTATAAGTATTTATATTGTAATGCATCAATGATGCCTTATACAATAAAGATTATTATTATTTTTATTTAGAGATATTTTAAAGAACAAACAACTTTAATATAGGATAGCTAGAGTTGTTAGAATAATTTATTGGAAAAAATAACGAAATCCGGGTTTTGACCATGTCTCCCCAGTTGACATTGACGGTACGGTACGGTACATAAAATGTAAAATACCCCCGTCGCAGCAGACCTGCGTACTCAGCGAATTTCCAAACGATCTTGGGATATTTTGTTTTCCCCATAAACAGCATAGGAATGGGTATGTAGGTTTGCTGCCTTGAGATGTTGTTAGAAAATGTTAGTTTTGCAAGGAAATGTAATAGTTACGTTAGTTAAATGTCAAACTGTATCAATATTCGGCACTTTTTAATTTTCCTCATAAACCCCATGGGGGTGAGTATGTAGGTTTGCCGCCATATGGGGGCTGTAATCAAATATCAGTTAAATCCTACCCAGTGAATGTAGATACCAAAAATTATCAAGTTATGGTGTTCTTTCATTTTCCCCATAAACCCCATAGGGGTGAGTACGTAGGTTTGCCGCAATGTGGGAGTTGTAAGTAAATATCAGTTGAACCCTACCAAGTGAATGTACATACCAAATTTTATCAAGTTATTCCAATAAATAAGCGAGATACAGGGTTTTGTTGATTTCCCATAAGATTAACATGGAAAACCTATTTTTGGCTTTTCTCCGTAACCTGTTAAGCCAAGTTAAAAATTCAAAATACTAAATTGTTTGTTTTTTTATTCTCTTTTAAATGGTATCAGTTAAAATTGTTGAATTTTGAAAATTATGCTCTAAAAATGCAAAAAACCCATTTTTGACCCCTTTGAAACCCCATAAAACCGCGTTCCCGTAATCCGATCATGCTGGTTCGCGAACTCATGAAAATAGACCTAGTCTTACACCTTCATACCAAATTTGATCAAAATCGGAGGTCCCCTTTAAAAGTTATCAGTACCACGGACACATAGATATATAGATAGCCTACAGTATATAGATATATAGAGATATAGATATATAGATATATATATATATATATAGGTATACATATATATGAAAATGAACGAATGGTGTTTTTGGCTTCTGGGGACCAAAAATGAAAAAGTAACATGGTCCCGGGCTTAGGTCTTACCATGGCTACTACCATAATAGCGTATTCCCTATAGGGAAATTCGCTAAAATTTGCAACATTAATGCCTTAAAATTTATATTTTTCTCTAATAAATTCACATGTGTCAATTTCACTATTTGAAGTTGGTTTGCGGCAACCTTATTGGACATGAGGTTACTGTCCATCATTATTGTAGCCCCTCAAATCCAAGAAGGTTGCCGCAAACTAACTATTTTATTGTTACAAAACATTTTTAATTACTTTTCTATTTTGATGTAGGCCTATAGGCTTAGGTCCTAGATTGTTTAGCAGTGATCGATAATAACCTATAATGCAGGCTTATATGGGCTAGTATTGAATATTAAATATCATATTGCTCCACAATAGTGTAGCATTTTTTAAATACATATCTTCAACACAATAACTTAGTTAATTTACATTATGAAAACAGACCTACGAAACAGGACAGGTTATAAATAACTTAAGCTTAAGACATTTTGTATGGCCTATGCTAGCTAGGCCTAAATAGCCTTTGTTACAATTGAAAAGCAATTAAAAGCACTAAGTACTCTCCATAATTATTCAAAATTTTTAGTTGTTTTTTATTATTGGTTATAGAAGTATTATGAATTAACAAAAAAAAGGATAAAGACAATTCTCACAGAAGACACAATGTTGACTGAGTGAGGTTATATGTTGATTGCTGATGTTGAAAGACATAAATTTACTAATAGGCCTAACTTCTTCAGAACTTTATTTATCTTTAAGCTAGTTCGAAAGCCTCCATAAATCGGAAAACTTACCTTCAATGTGAGTAGAGAACGTCGCACAGTAAAATATAATCACGAAATTATAACGTTCAACACAAAAACAAACAATTATTGATGCACGGTCAACACAACAGGCCCCAGCGTTGCCAATCACTTTTCATCAAATTACCCTCGGTCCTTGCCAAAATTACCCTCAAATACCCTCAAAAGTGCCAAATACCAGAAAATCACTAAATTTACCCACCATCTAAGTTGTTAGCACACAGGGGTGATTAATATAAGTGTATAAACTGTTTAATTGGTATTAGCTTTCAAGTAATATTAATCACTCCTGTATTAAATCTACTTTGGATTTTAAAATATTCCCGAAAATTCACAGATCTGAGTCAAACTTGACAATTTGAGTAAAATTATACATTTATTAGCAAAAACGATTACCCTCGAAAATACCCTCGAAGGTCCAAAATACCCTCAAAAAGGGTAATTACCCTCGAATTGGCAACGCTGCAACGGCCGTCTGTCTGGAATTGGGACGGAACAACAGGTGATGAATTAAAAATGGCGGACCCCGAACCGCCAACAGTCACAGCGCCAGCCAAGTTTAGTAGGGGTAGAAAGGCTCCGGCCTACCCCTGGCGCGCGCCCAAATGCAAGGGTTTTTTTAGAATCGTGTTATCTTCTGCCAAATGAAGCCTAGAGCTATAAATAAGGTGTCATATTAAAGAAGAATAACGGTGCTAATTTTTCTCTGTTACACTTTTGTAATTAGTTCATTAATACCAATAGAAAACTTCAGTTAAAAATCGAGAAAAACAGATGATTTTAGACACTTATAGCTGAAATTAGAAATTTTATTTTAAAATTCTAAAAAGATAGCCGACTAGATCCTTTTTTTCTACTTTTATAAAAAGTTAACCGCCAATCTCTATCTTAATTGGTTAATTTTAAAACACGATCCCCGTAAACCTCTGCAGCCATCAAACTCGCCTAGCGCTACGGCCGCGAGGCGGCATTCGGCATTGTTGTTGTTTTGGCTGGGGTAGACCGGAGCCTTAAAGGATAAATAGACTATAACAATAAGCATAAAAGTTTATGCAACAAAATTACTTTATTTTTCAAAATTTCTTAGCGCCATTTCTTTTATGGCGAGTACAAAAATAAATATTTTCCACAAAAGTTAGAAAAATTATCACTAAGTTTACATGGAATGGTAAAAGAAGCACTTCCCGAACCCCCACGTTTATAAAATTAACTAACAGATAATTAAAAATTATAGGCTACGCAAGCTTCTCAAGGATAATATTAAATTTCCTCCTATTTCTCAATTTTTGCGCAGGCTACTTCATAAGAGATATCCGCACATACCGTTAGAAAGGTGTGCTGTGTTAAAGATAAGCATACACCAACTCAGCTGTTGTAATAGCAAATGCTTTCAAATCAGGAAGAACTGAATGGACATTTAAAGTTATATTTAAAACGTATTATGTAAAGATCAACTAAATTTTTGGTCGAATTCATGCCAGTGGCGATCTTTAGTAAAAATTATTCCCAGGTTCAACGTGGACGAATGTTTAACTTTTACCATGTTAGCCTAATTAATATACAACTTCGCTAATAATAAAAATGAAACTTCATATGGAACTTACGGTGTTCATTTACAATATCTTCTATATACGAAGAGTGTCTGTAGTAGCAATGTATTTTATTTTGATCTAAAAATTTAGCGTAGCCTAGCCTATACAGGTTTTGTCTGAAATTTTGATGTAATAGCATTTGTGTCCAAAAATAAATTTATGAACAGTCTCAACCCCAGAACAAATTGCTGAGTTGAAAAACAAGTCTGAAAATTGCAATTTTTAACATGGTGTTGGGTTATTTTTATTTTATAGTAACGGAATAACAAAGAAAAGGTATAAACACATAACATTACATACTTTTACACATTTAACTGTGAAAGGGTATAAGTTGGATGTTGGTTTTGTGAACTTTATTTTCTATTAAAAAATAAAAGATAATTGTAGGCCTAAATAGGAATGAAGTCAACTTGGTACTTATTTGTTATACATAAGCAACTATTTTTACGTTATTTTGAACTGAAGTCTTAAAAAACATAAATTGAAAAAAGACTATTTACTGAACATTGTGTAAAAATTACACGTTTCAATGTTTTACATTTTTTAGTTGTGCTTGCCATATCCATGATCGCGGCAAACGCAACTCCACCCATTGATTTAGATTTCTCACACCTGTTCTAACCAGAATACAGGAATTACGACGTCAAACGCTTGCTAACCACACATAATTTACATATTAGAAATAAATACTAACAAACAAACAACAGTTCGGCAGAATATGTCCGTCAAACCAGTGTGAACGCAGCTCACCTCAAAATAACAAACATGATAATATTGCAAAAGTACGGTAATTAATTTAAGCTATTTTAAATTGATAAAGTATTGATTGAGTAACAACAAACTGAAAAATAAATGGGCCTATTCAACAATAAAACGTTTGTATCACATATATAGCTGTTTTTTTTATTTTTTTTACTATTATTATTATTGCAAATACTATAACGTAACCTAAATCAATGATAAGAAAAAATTGTGAAAGTGCCATTGGCCACACAAACAAATGCCCTCTAATCGATATATAGTGTTTCAATGGAATTAAAACTTTTTCATGAATGGATTTGGAAATGTTATTGCACAAATAATAACTGTTATACGTTAATTCGCGTACGTTTAAAATATTTATAGCACACTTTCCACCTTATCATACATAAGCATACGAGAAACCCCCTTTTGTAAATCCAACTTCTTTCTTATTTATTTACAAATTTTACCGTTAGAAATGTCAAATTATTCTTCTCAGTTCGTAGTTTTGTATAATAAGGTGTATTTAGAGGGTATTTCCATTCTGAATGATGTGCATGTAGCCCTTTATTTGCACAGTACTGAAGAAGCCAAACCGAACTGTACAATAAAAATGTAAACCCAATCTGATGAATGTACATATTATGCGCTTCACAGATACCCCTGTGCTATTACTTTAAAACTAGCCTTATCCTATACTACAATACGAGCAATGTCTGAAGGGACGTGTGTTCCACGATCTCGAAATCTAGCGGGTAGATTTCGCTAAAACTTTGCATTTAAAAGTGTTTTGGCTCAAAAGTAAGTTAGAAACAGCCTCAACCCCAGGAAAAATCCAATTTTGTCTAAAATCTATACTTATTTAATACGCTAAGGTTTTTTGTGTTGAGAACTCCTCCTACAATTTTCAACCGATTTTCAAGTTTTTTGTGTCATTGGATAGGGCTTTGTCTGTAGTTGTGTCCGCCAAAAACTTGCGAGAATAGGACTTAAAATAAAGGCGCTATCCACCATTGAAATTTCAAAACTTCCCATTAAAATAACATTGGGATTCAATAAAGCATTTTAAATATCTGTTAATAATCAGCTGTAAATAAATGTAGTTATTTTGTGATTAAAGATTTTCAAATTATAGGATTGGTCAGATCCTATTGATCGTATTGATTTAGAGCTAAAGGAACATTTGTACTGTATTAAAATAAATTGCTCGATTTTGAGCAACACGTATACTAGTTTAAGCTTTAAAATCGTAATTTTTAACATTGTTCTTATGGGTTGCTATTTTGGTAACGAAATAACAACTAAAAGTAAACAAAATTAAAGGAACATTAATTTTAATAAGAAGTCTTTTTAACAGCTGTTAACTGTGAAGAGTCTGGTGTAATTTTAATAGCTTGATTACCATGAAATTATAACAAAAGTGAATTAAAACCAACGAGCAAGGCTCGGTTAACCTGGTACTATTACTTAAAATGAACAACTTAAATAGTATTGAAACTATTAGGAGAGAGAGTAAATATATAAATCACATAAAGACTACTGTAATTCAAAAAGTATATCCGTGTTGCTTTTAAATCCCTCAACGTCTCCCCATGTATTGTGTACTCATTATATCAATCATCAACGTGTAGGCAAAGCAAAGTCGTGCCTATAGTTTATATTACTAAGCAAATTTTTTCAGCCATCTCGATTCCCGTTACTCCATAGATAGATCCGCCTATTCTTTGAGCAGGCGGCATTATGCCAGTTCCAAGAATGTCATTAGGGAAGGGGCCGAGGGGCTGGGCCACCCCACTCAACAGGTTCTTCCTTTGTCTGGCGCATACATGACAATAGTGTGGCATTAAAAATTACATTGATAGTGTATTCTGAACCTACGTAGGTAGGGCTGAAAGGGGTTTATGCAAATTACCCATTGCGATAACCTTTTGAAAAAAAAGTTTCATAGGGTTTTACTCTTAAATAATCTGTTTATTTCTACTGTAAATTAATTCGTTTTTATTTATTTTTGCTCAATGCCGTTTTTGTTTAGTTGGCAATACATACGACATAAAGTTAAAGGACCTATTTTTCCAAAATATACCTTTTATGATGAGAATGTACGATATGAAATGAAATTTATTATTATCTGTTTATTTGGGCATTTATATTCTATGAATCACGTAAGCTCAAGTTAAAGGATTAAATGTTTTTTTTTATTGGTACGGTAGCCTGCTTAAATGATTGTAAAAAATTGTTAAAATACCGCCATTTTATATTAATTTTATTTTTCAAACAGAAAAAACAATATAACCCGTAATCTAATAAACTCCAGATCGATTTTATACAATCACCAAGTGGCTGTTGTAAAACTTAATCATATTAAATATGGGCTAGGTGTCTCCCTCAGAGCTTTGATATAGGCTAATTGAATACTAGTTTAGGCCTATTGTTTATAAAATGGCTTGATAGATATTTAGTTTATAATGCATGGAGTACAGTATCCTCACAAGGCATTAAAACATAATTCTTAGAAAATGTATTTTGTTTTCATTGAATAATTTACAAGTTTTAAATGTTACGATGTGGCAAACTTCACTTAGCCTTGAATGAAGTAGTGAATGGGTCAGTGAAAATAGATCAGAAACTGGTGTAACCTTCAACAAAAGCTGACCGTCCTCAACCGAAAACTTTCAAAACATATTCAGAAAATTTGCAACCAATATTTACATTCCATAGATAAAATAGTTTTCATATAGTTTTCAGGGCATATTTCCGCGTGACCGCTTTCGCATTAGTGCGGCCCTGGGTCGGCCAGGCGGAATTAATAAGGGTCGAGGCAGGTAGCCCTACAACAATAAACTTCCCGTTGCAGAAAAAACTTGCTCATGTTATCTGATCACTTTCTTTGCTTATTTGTGTAGCAGAGCTTTTATATAGTTATCATTGAACTTAAAATGAATATTTTCACTGCAACCGAATAGCAAACCAAGTGAATATTTGCAGGAAGCTTCCTTGCTGTCTGGGTTATCGTGTCCAGGGACACATACACACACACACACACACACACACACACACACACACACACACACACACACACACACACACACACACACACACACACACACACACACACACACACACACACACACACACACACACACACACACACACACACACACACACACACACACACACACACACACACACACACACACACACACACACACACACACACACACACACACACACACACACACACACACACACACACACACACACACACACACACACACACACACACACACACACACACACACACACACACACACACACACACACACACACACACACACACTGGGCTTAAGTCTTAACATGAGACCTACGGTAATAGCTTATTCCCTATGGAAAATGCGCTAAAAAAAAATAAACCATACCTAGTACAGTGTACAGTATTTTGTTTTATATAATCTGTGTAATATAACAGTGCAAGACTATTACTTTATCTAACTCACAGTTACTTTGTCATTTTACCAATTACAAACATTTACTTAAATGATTATATAATATCTACCTTCTTAGTTTTGATTCCCGTAGGAATAAGATTATTTCTAAATAATTATAAACACATACATCGTCTCAGTCAATGGTCTCACGTTTAGTCTCGTTGCTCACTCCGTCACTCCTCAAACCACAGCTGAAAACAGCTGGAAGAAGTGACAGTTTGGTTAGTAGGCTATCCCAACCAAACGAAGTTAACTACATAGAGAGTGCTGCTACACAGATAGAAAAAATTGTCCCTTGTTGATTGGCACCATTTTACCCACGATTCCCGCCGTTTCCTTGGTAATCAGTCCAATGTTTACACTTTACCATATGTTATTTGCCGTATTACCCACACCTATCCGACGTATCTAGCCAATCTAGTACCAATCTCAATAGCCTTATCACAGCTAGACCATTAATTCAAAGTGGCTTTAAAACAGCAAAACAACAAATAACTAGATGTTTTGAAAGTTTGATCTGTGATTTTTGAAGCTGGTTGCGACCAATCAGAATAGATAAAACTGGTAACCAAGGAAACGCGTGTAAATTGTTTGATGGTTGCCAAGGAAACGGTGGGAATCGTGGGGCAAATGGGTCCAATCACAAGGGAGAAAAAACATGCGTTTAGCACTCTACAGTTAACCTCGTTGATCCCAACACGATGTATTTGCTGTATTGGTAACACTGTTGGCGCTGCCCCCCCCCCTCCTCGTCAGTATTTGCTCTCCACAAGATGATAAGGGGAAAATAGACGCCAGTGTAGTGTACCTCCAGGTGTGGGGATTTTTCCCCACATTGGGGATTTTTAGCGCATAAAAATAGTGGTGGGATTTTTGTAGGGATTCCTTTCATATGGGGGGAAAAGGGAGGATTTTCCCATGTTAATCTTTAAAATCAACACAGACTGACCGACAGAACCGAAGATTTTCGGGATTGAATGCAGTCAAGATACTTGTATTGAACTACATGTACTAGGGTGTACACATTCATGCGGTCACCAAAAACTTGCCAGTACGATTATAATACCATTGACTTTGTACGTTAGTGTACGTAGTCAATGATAATACCATGCCTGCTGGTGGGGAATTGTGGAGAATTTCATGCCTACTGGTGGGGAGTTGTGGGGAATTTCTGGCGTGCTGGCTGGTGGGGATTTCCGGGATTTCTGGTGTTGTCAAGTGGGGATTTTTAATTTTTTGACCTGGAGAGTGGAGACTGGAGATACGTGTTTCAAAGACGGCGAGCCGTGTTTGGAAGGCGGCGAGCCGTGTTTCAAAGACGGCGAGCCGTGTTTATAAGACGGCGAGCCGTCTTTAAAAGTCGGCGAGCCGTGTTTGAAAGTCGGCGAGCCGCGTTTAAAAGTCGGCGAGCCGTCGTCGCCTTCCAAAAGTCGGCGAGGCTGCTCGCCGACTTGCAGACACGGCTCGCCGACTTACAAACGCGACTCGCCGACTTTCAAACACGACTCGCCGCCTTTCTAACACGGCTCGCCGCCTTCCAAACACGGCTCGCCGTCTTTGAAACACGGCGGTGTAAAAAATGATCGCTTACTCTTTGGCCTTTCAGGGCTTCCGTACTGCGCCAGTGCCACTGCCACTGCCAGTGCTTTTGCCGTTTTTTTGCCACATAAGTTTGTGTTTGTGTAGTTGTGTGTGATTGATCACAGAGTGGCACTGATCAATAATTGTGATTGTGATTGGTCGGGTTCACGTTCATTCACCGCATCCACCCGGGGCCTACGATACATTTTTGGTCACGTGACCAGATGCGGCCGAATTTCAGCTGTCATCTCCATTTGAAAGCATTGCAATAGCCTGACTGGGCATTCGTTTTTACGTGTATTTTTAAATACAAGTAAATGAAGTCATAAGTGTTGCATATCATTCTAATCCTCAATCACAAATATGATGATACTAATAACGTTACGCTTTGCAAAACTTAAAACTCACTTTTTAGGTAAAAGAAAAACTTGAATTTCTCACACTGTATAGGATGCATCGACTTTTTTGTAAAAAAAAAAAGATTGCATCCAATGCTTTTGAAGAAATTTCTAGGAATTAGATATGAAATGAACGTCTTAAATCAGTAGTTTGCCAGTTAAAATTTTTATTTTCGATAAAACAAATTAAATTGTACATTTTGGTTCTAAAACTTTGTTACTTGCAACAAAATATACTTTTATGTAAACAGCTGATGAAAATTGT
Organism: Neoaliturus tenellus; assembly: GCA_030545055.2. Taxonomy (NCBI): domain Eukaryota; kingdom Metazoa; phylum Arthropoda; class Insecta; order Hemiptera; family Cicadellidae; genus Neoaliturus; species Neoaliturus tenellus. The sequence continues at coordinate 264,666,162 of CM061531.1, forward strand.
AAACAAAACTATAAATTAAATTAAGTTTTGACTTTATCTCGTAATAAAAAATATCAGGAAAATTGTTAATTTTAAAGTAATGGTATCATTTTGTTCCTTATTTAATCTAGATTAGAATATATAAGTCTTGTCTAATAACCTATTATCTAATTCCTAAGAGGTGGGAAATAAGTGAAGGATGTCACGTTTTTACAATGTTATCTTATGGAAACTTGTGCTGCAAATCGGCCGCAAATAGTCACGTGACTTTGGTGGTGGGGGGAAATATACAGGCCCGTTAGTTATCGTAGGCCCCGATCCACCGCAACCGGGATTTAGGCTTCTTTCAGATCAGTGCGGTCCGGCGCCGCACCGAACCGGACGAAAATGTTTTGGCTGTTGATCCTAATGGGAGCGTTCATACGCACTAGTATGAACGCTCCCATTTAGGACCAACAGTCAAAACATTTTCGTCCGGTCCGGTGCGGCGCCGGACCGCACTGATCTGAAAGAAGCCTTAGATAGTCACGTGACAAATCCCAATGGCCACCTGACCTGATAAATCCCGGTGGATCCTGGTGACGTCATTTTACTGCCGTCTTATGAACCCACCGGGATTTTGATTGTTGACGTTCACGTGCTTACCGCAAAAAATCCACCGCATCCCGGTTGCGGTGGATGTAACGTGAACCCGACCATTGTGTGTGTAAACTGTGTTTAGGATTAATTAGGTTAGGTTATCCTATTTCTCTTACTTTGAATCCACTTGTCACTTAGTAACATCTGAATAATTGGTTGTGAAAGATTTTGATATATGCCCTTAAAGTTGTCATTATGGAATTAGATAATTTTATGTACAAGGTTCAAGGTGTGCTGAAAAATGAACACAAACTTACTGGACCTCTGGACAATATAAAGAAAGGTTTGTCTTTGCTAGTTTCAGGGCTTATGCCTTTGAACTTTGAAGGTTTAGAATTTAACATTGTTATCAGGCTTGCCATAATTTCACATGGGTGGGGATGATCAGGGTGTGACTCCCCCCATGATAACCTCATAACCCATAGTAGAAAAGGCGAAACTTCGTTATCCGACTCCACAGTTATTATTGATGTGGAAATTTCGATAGTGCGATGGAAACACTCGAATATCATTTACAAAATTGAGATAAGAAATGTAGGCTACCACAATAATAATATAACCTAAAACCTCTAGTCTAACCGTCTAACCGTAACATATCGGAGCCATATATCGTATCGGCCGTATCGTATCGGTCCTGTGTATTTCGATACGCGTATCGTATCGGCCAAAATATCGCATATACAATACGTATCCGTATCATTTTCAACAAAGCAGTTAAAAATAGGTTTAACTTAGCCATTGATTTTAGATAGGCCTACCGTAATAATTTGCTCTTATTGCAATGAACCAGAGAATCAAAGATTTGAGGTAAACATGATTAATGTTTAAAATAAGTAGGCCTACTCAAAATGAAAAACATTATTGTTTATTGTTATGCTCATTATACTGGCAATATCGTATCGGTCAAATCTTACTTGATAAACTTGCCTTACCTCCTCCATTTGATTGTGAAATTTAAGTTACAAGATAGGATAGGCCCTATGGAGTTCTGTTTATTTAATGGTCAAGTAAGTGATTCGATGCAGCTAAATCCATTTTCTTCCAGAGATCGTGGTTGTATGGTAAAAAAAAACAATATCGCGGGGAAAAAGTATTGTTTTTCTATGTGCCGATACAAAATCGAATATCGTTTTTGGCGATTCGATACGAAATATCGTATTGCCCCTACGTGTATCGCGATATTCCGATACGATACGATACGTATCGCACATCACTATTCTTCTCACAATTAAGATAGCCTACACCTACACAATAAACTTGGTAAGTAAGTTTATTTTGTGTTGTTCTTTGATAATGTTACAGGTTACATTAACTTAGTTACAATTTTTACTTGCTTTTGTTATTTTCAGTTAGGCCTAACTTACATGTTTTCAATAACTTATATTTGTTTTACTGTCAAAAAGTATCTGTGTTTAATTTTAATAGAACAAAACTAAATTAGGTGATAAAATCGTAATCGTACCGTATCATGTAATTGTAATATTGATAGAATAGCAATATTATCGCAATATTGAATTTTCCACATCGATAATAACTGTGGAGCCGGTGTAATAACCGGCAAAGTTTCACCGCAGAAAAAGGTAATGTACCTATGGTAGGTAATGTTTTAAGTCAAGTTTGAATAATAAACTCAACCTAAATAACATAAAATCAAAACAATTACAGTAGGCCCTACCGGTATCATAAATTTTAAAAATAGGCAAACATTTTTTTTAAGTCATTATTCCGCCTTTATTTTTTTTATTGATGTTTGCAATTACGATTTAACTTATAAGGCCTAGGCTATGCTTTTGTATGTTATCAGATTTTAAATTTGCAATCACATCATTGAACATGTTGGTAAGTAACAAATACTCTTATGAATACAAAAGATAAGTTTAACCCTTAATTACTTGGGCGGGGTGTTAACAGACCCTGAAGGTTGTGAAATCTGTTTTTATAACTTTGCTAGTTAATTTTTTGCCTTGAAGCCTCTTAAGTTTAGAAAAGGATTGAAGGAGTGTTTGCTCAAAAGGCTGTTGTACTTACTCGATGAGTTTTTTGAGGCCCTGGTGTAACCTGCCGCCATTGTACATCTATTCTTATATCTTAATTCAGTTTTGAAAATCTTGGCAGAATCAAATCTGGAGTTCCACTGGAACGATTTTAATTTTTAAGATGTCGTTAGAAAGCTCTCATCCTGTAGATTTGCCAAAAAATATGAAACTTTGATGTTTTTTAGTATTTATGGTGAAAAAATAAAAAAAACATGTTTTCCATAAGAAATACATTAGAAACACGTTTTTACGATTTTTTCATTTGAAGGCAATTTTTGGCTGCCTTTACAGCAGTTATTAAAGAAATGCTTAATAGTAACTTGTAGGAAATTTGATTCTCTTTCAGAAAATCACCATCCACTTTGGTCGATTTCCTCACCGTTCATAAGTTATTTACAAAAAACCAAAGCTACTACCAGTTTTGTTTGCGTTTCAAAAATACTGAGTTAAGAGAAATCTTGGGGAAATCAAATCTGGAGTTCCACTGGACCGATTTTAATTTTTAAGATGTCGTTGGAAAGCTTTCATCCTGTATATTTGCCAAAAAAATATGAAAGAATGATATTTTTTAGTTTTTATGGTGAAAAAATAAAAAAACATGTTTTTCATAAAAAATACGTTGAGAACGGGGTTTTACGAATTTCTTATTTAAAAGCAATTTTTGACTGCATTTATTGTGGTTGTTCAAGAAATGCTTAATGGTAATTTGTAGGAAATTTAAATCTCTTTCAGAAAATCACCTTCCACTTTGGTCGATTTCCTCACCGTTTATAAGTTATTTACAAAAAACAAAAGCTAATACCAATTTATTTGCGTTGAAAATTCAGTTTTGAAAATCTTGGCAGAATCAAATCTGGAGTTCCACTGGACCGATTTTAATTTTTAAGATGTCGTTAGAAAGCTCTCATCCTGTAGATTTGCCAAAAAATATGAAAGTTTGATGTTTTTTGGTATTTATGGTGAAAAAATAAAGAAACATGTTTTCCATAAGACATACATTGAAAACGGGTTTTTACGATTTTTTAAGGTGAAGGCAATTTTTGGCTGCTTTTATTGTGGTTATTCAAGAAATGCCTTAATAGTAATTTGTAGGGAATTTAATTCTCTTTCAGAAAATTACCATCCACTTTGGTCGATTTCCTCATAGTTAAAAAGTTATTTTCAAAAACCAAAGCTACTACTAATTTGTTTGCTGAAAAATACTGTGGTAGAGATATTTTTATTATTAAACTTTGTACAGCTAAATCTAGAGTACTGGACCGATTTTAATAATCTTTTATGTGTTGTCGGAAAACTTCATCTATGTATATTTACTCCAAAATGTGAAATGTGAAAAATGTGACAATACCCTATAGAGTTTTTAAATCAGCAACCCATCAGGAATGCCAATACATCAATTAAATTTAAAGATTGGAGCTGTTATAATGTTACTAAGAAATCTTAACACAAAAGGGGGGTTATATAACACGGCATATGATTAATTGTTAAAGATCTAAAGCCGAATTTAATAATTTCAGAAGTTATAACAGGATCTTCAGCAGGTGAAATTCTGTTCATTCCAAGGATTGATTTAGCACAGACCGACACAGATTTGCCATTTGTTTTAAAAAGAAGACAATTTCCAATAAAATTAGCCTTTAATTAATGATCCTGACAAATGAAACAGCTGATATTTGTCAGTAACCAGAATCAGAATCAGAATCAGAATCACTTTATTGTCAAAATTACATTCTTTTAAAACTGGCAAAGCCAGTACAGAACATGTGACATTGTCAATAAATTTCTTAACCTAAAGAACCTTAAAATAAAACAAAGCAAAATACATCCCTCCCTACTGAACAAATTAAATATAAATAAACCAATCCATAAAAAAAAACTGCTTAAATAATATCAATACAGAAAACATTAAATAGAAGTAGAGTTAGATGTAGCCTCGTAATGAAACAATTTATTTTAAAAACTCCTCTACAGAATAATAACATTTTCCTATTAAATATTTTTTTAACTCTTTATTAAATTTATTTTCACTTATTATATTTTTTAAACTGCTAGGCAAATGGTTAAAGAGCTTTTTACCCATATACATGGGGGTTTTTTGAAACAGTGTCAAGCGGTGTCTAGGGTACTGAAAATTATTTCGAAATCTGGTGTTATATGTATGATTATTTTGTTCACTATAAAATAAATTCAAATTATTTTTAACATAAATTAAGCACTTCAAAATATAAAGAGATGGAATAGTGAGTAAATCAAACTCTTTAAAAATGGGTTTGCACGATTTCCTTTTGGATGAAAATGTCATAATTCTTAGGTATTTTTTTTGCATTTTAAAAATTTGGTTTGCATGAGAAGATACACCCCAGAATTCAATTCCATAACTTACAATAGGAAAAAAAAGACCATAATATACCATAAGCTTCGTTTGAGAATCAATCACTTCCCGCAGAACAATCATTTGAAAGCAAACAGAATTTAATTTTTTTACTATTTTACCAATGCAAACTTTCCAATTTAAATTTGAGTCAATTTCAACCCCCAAAAAGGTCACAGATCTATTATTTTGAAAAGAAACACCCTTAAATGTAATATCATTTAGAGATTTATCTTTATTATGAGCTGTTTCAAATTTAACAATCTGTGTCTTTAAGTTATTCAGTAATAATCCATTTGCCAAGAACCAATTTTCAAGTTCTATAAGAGAGTTTTCAAAAATTAATTTCAAGCCATTTGTTGAATTTGCTTTTAAAATAGCCGTAGTGTCATCAGCATAAAGAACAAGTTTAGGTGAAACATTTAAAGGTAAATCATTTATATAAATTAAAAAGAGTAAAGGACCTAAAATTGAACCCTGAGGTACCCCAAATTTTATTTCACACCAATTCGATATATACTTAACCCCATTCTTGACAATACTGGTTCTCTGAAAGCGATTTTTTAAATATGATGCCACCCAAGACACCACAGATTCACTGAAATTATAGTATTTAAGTTTTTCACAAAGTAACTCTGGCTGCACACAATCAAAAGCCTTGGTTAGATCACAGAACACACCTAAAGTGCTCTGTGATCCATCCAAGGCAGTCGCAACCTGGTCTACAAAATTTGCAATAGCTGAAATTGTGTTTTGTCCTCGACGAAAACCAAACTGCTCTTTTACAAACATATTATTACCTTCTAAGAAATTTAAAATTTGATCAGCAACTATTTTCTCACAAACTTTAGAAAAACAAGGAAGTATTGATATGGGGCGATAGTTGTCAAAAATATTTTTTGCTCCCTTTTTGTAAAGTGGCTTAACTTCTGCAAATTTGAATTTTGATGGGAATTTACCACATTCAAAAGATTGATTTATAATGAAACTAAGAGGTTGACAAATAAAATTAGAACTAGCTTTCATTACGTTTTGAGGAATTTCATCCCAACCAGCGCATTTTTTGTTTTTCATAGAATTAATTGTTCCTGCCACTTCTGTGGACGAGACAGAAGAAAAAGAAAACTGTTGTTGTGAATTTTTTGTTTTATGTAGAAAACTTACCGCATGAGATGTTGAGGGAATAATATTTAAAACTTGTGGAATATTAGAAAACATCTGGTTGAATGAATCAGATATAATATTTCCATCCGTAACCCAACTATTATCAACGAGAAAATCTGGGAAATTTTGAGCACTTTTCTTAATTCCAAGTTCTTTACTTACCATTGACCAGGCTGCTTTTGTTTTATCGTCTGATTTCTTTATTATTTCAGAACTATGTATTTTTTTTGCTTTTTTACAAACTGCTTTAAAGATTTTCTTGTACGTCTTAACATAGGATAAAAATGCTAAATCTTTAGACTCTTTAACCATTCTACATAGAGCTCTCTTTCTGTTGCTAGATATTCTAATCCCAGTTGTGATCCAATGATTCTTATTTTCACGCCCACAACGATTTGAATGAAATAATCGTTGAAATAATCGTGTAACAAAGCTACACCTCATCTGATCCATTACAATCATCACACTCACCCCTTCAGTCATACTCACCTTAAAATACGCACCACAGAGTGCGTCGGTGTTTCAAATAAAATATCTAAAAAAAAAAATAAAAAAAATATATATATATATTTGCCTTTACGATTAATAAAGTACAAAGCCAGACATTGGAGAAATTTGGTGTCTACCTACCAGCACCAGTATTTACGGACAATTGTATGTTGCACTATCTAGGGTAAGAAGGTTCGATGACATTAAAATTAAAATTATCCCTTGTAAAGATCAAGGAAGATTGTTAAAAAACTCTGATAAAGTATTTACAAAGAATGTTGTATACAAAGAAATATTGTAAATAAATATGTAATCGTTGCGTTTGAATTTTTTTATATTTTTGTATCTAATAGAAAATAATTTTCTTTCTCAAATAGAATTTTAATATCTATCTATATATATAATACGTGATGCCCTTTTTTTGTTAACACTACTCCTACCTTATTTCTGGACCAATTTTAACGTTTGAGGTGTCAAAAGATTCGTCTCAGTTCGTAGTTTTGCAATAAGGTCTAGATTTTTGATATTTTAATTCTGAAGCTCATGGGAAGCTTTTAAAGTTAGTTTTTTGTCCATAAGATTAACATGGAAAAAATTTATATTGAATTTCAAAATAAAACAGATGTTGATAATAAAACAGACAAACACATGTTAAAAGCTGAATAGAAGAAATTGAACTACTGGTACTGTAATATCAACACAATTTCATACTTTAATACGAGGAGTGTCTATTGTGATGTTTTAAATTTTTCTCAAAATGTAGCTGGTAGATTTTAGTTGAACTTTTTATCTACGGGGACTTAGGCACAAAAATAGTTGAGTAACTTAATCCTAGACAAATTCATTTTCATGTACAAAAACAAGTTAGTAAATTGAGATTTTTTGACATGGGTCCTATATGGGTTGTCCGTTTGGTAGGTCTATTAAAACGATAACAAAAGTTAACAATTAATTATTAAAATAAAACACGAAATTTGTGTGCATGGGTTTCCAAACTGTTGTGAAATATAGGAAAAGGAATAAGTTGTAGGTGTAATAACCTGTTTGTTTACTATACTATAACAAAAGTTAATGCAGAATGCTACACATATTAAAAGAGACAACATTTAAAAGTTTTTCCTTCCAATATAAAAATCTTTTAACAAAAATGGTTTGTGTAAAGATAAATTTTAACCAAAATATAAATTCCTCATAAAACAAAACCAAAATATATTACACCCATAAAGCTGTAGATTGCATTAATTTTTGTGATTTTTAAATTTAAAGTTTGTAATGCAATGGAAAATTAAGTTAAAAAGTATTTAGTTCTTTATGAATAGTGATGTGGACGCATTCACTATGTCGACGACTACTTCAAACGGTAGCCCTACTACAAAAACAGCCGCAGTGAGTGCTGCATGACTCAACGGGGATGAGTTGTAGTGAAATGTTGGTTTTTATTCTGTTGTCATTTACGTTTTATGTGTGCTGAGCTATCTAGATCCAAAATCTACGAACTTATTCTAAATTTTCAATTTTATAAGAGAGTTTATTTAGAGGCCAGGTATCGGCATAAGAACAACCACATAATCTCGACACTATCACATTGGGAAGTTGGATGGTTAATTAGTGATGAAGATCGATTGATGAAACACCAATATGGTGTTATCGGATTTTCACTATAATTTAATATTTATTTTCAAAGTAACTCAGTTCATTACCATGAAGCAAGGTTTGATCACCAGGTACTCTAATAAATGCAGCGCATTGCGCTGCACGGGCCCCCTAGTTGAAAACAAATACTACAATTTATTTTTATTTATTTCACCGGAAATAGCATAAAGGTGCAATTTTTCTTGAGACCGTTGTTGCCAAAGGCAAATAATATTTTTTACTGTTTTTATAATCAGATGTTTAATTTAATTTAACTTTGTTGTTTGTTTACTTTTGTATTAAAAATAAAATGAATGTTAGAATAAAGCAAATAACTAAAACTGAACTGAACTTTATTTTCTACAACTAATTTACACAACTCAAACTTAACTATATGGTAGCAGAGCTATTACTGGTCCACTGCCTTTCACTACTATACAAACTAGGACAATAATGACTTCTAGATGGGAAAATCATCTGAAAACTTCCCTGGTAAGGCTCAAGTCCTCAATTGAAGAGGCGCACCAACTATTGGGGGAGGAGGATGTCACTGCAGCAAGGTTGAAGACTAAAATGAAAACTCTAGCAGGATTTGTCAAAAGGGTAGAAGATGTACAAGGCCGACTCGAACATGGAACGGATCCGGGAGAAGCGACGGAAGCTGGAGAGCAACGGGGAGCAGAGGACGACTTCATTACTACGATGATGGACTACGATGAGGTGATGGCCGAACTAGAGGTGAGATTAGACACTGTGACAGAATCAACATCACCAAGAGGTCAATTACCAGAAAATATTGCCACACCACTTTCTTCTGTCCCTAAAACTTCAATCAAACTCCCAAAACTGGTAATACCCACATTCAATGGCAATATTTTGAAGTGGCAAGAGTTTTGGGACTCATTTGAGTCATCCATTCATAACAACCCGGCTCTCAGTAATGTTGATAAGTTCAACTACTTGCTCGCACAGTTAAAGGGCGAAGCGAGGTGTTGTGTGGAAGGGCTTACTCTCACTGGAATTAATTATAACATAGCTGTCGATCTACTGAAAGAAAGATTTGCAAATAAGCAAATCATTGTAAATTCACATTACACAGCCCTTATGGACATGCCACCTCTAAAAACAAATGACACGGCTAAACTCAGGCGGGGGTATGATATGATAGAAAAACACTTGCGATGCCTTCAGGCTTTGGGTGAAGATATTTCTTCTAATTATTTTATTTCTTTAATAATTAGTAAATTGCCGTATGAAGTTGTTTTAAAAGTAGAAGAAATGAATATATCAGAGCAAAGAGATGTTAAGGCATTATGTAAATGTATTAATAATATCATTTCAGCTAAGGAACGGTCTGAAAGGCTAACAGGTATGTTTAACTATCCAAATTCTTCCTCTACTAATTGTAAAACTAAACTTCCTCTACTGTCTCGTGAGGAAGGTGAACATGAGGGTTACACCACTCAAGCTCTTGTGGGAAGCGATAAATGCATTTGTATATTCTGCAATGGTAAACACTGGAGTGACCAGTGCTCCAAGTATCCAACTATAGAAGAACGGAAGAACAAGATAAAAGGTATGTGTTTCGTATGTTTAAGGAAAGGGCATTCAGTTAAGCAATGTACTTTAAACAAAGCTTGCTGTTACTGTAAACAAAAGGGTAACCACCATAGGAGTTTGTGTAGTAAACAATTTCCCACAACTAACTCACCTAGTCAATCACATGTTGTTAAAGATGAAGAATCTCAATCTCATATTGTTATTAAAAATTTTCCAACTTGTAATAAAGACGATACTCCAAAACCACAAGAGGAATCTTCTATGGTTTCGGTCAATGAAAATGTTGTACTACAAACTGCTGTAGCGAGTTTGTACAATACTGAAACTAATCAGTCGATACGTTGTGGAGTTCTCCTAGATACAGGAAGCCAAAGGTCTTATGTATCCAAAGATCTAGCTTCAAAACTTAACTTAAAGAGAAAGGATACTCAAATACTTTCTTTGTTTACGTTTGGAAATCATCAGTCTAAGACCATTGAAACTCAAACCGTAGAAGTTGGATTGCAACTTCAGAATAATGAGCTTTTTACCATCCAAGCAAATGTTGTACCTCATATTACCGGTAAAATATCTCATAAAACTACTTTGGATGTAAATAAAATAGCATCTTTATATCCACACTTTAAACTAGCCGAGGGACAACTAACTACAACTCAAGTAGATTTGCTAATTGGGAATGATTATTATTTTGACATCATATCAGAACACAAAGTTCAATTATCAAAAGGTTTGTATCTAGTTGACACTAAACTAGGCTGGATTGTTAGTGGTAGGGACAGATCGCAAAATCATCAGTCTGTGATGTATGAGTCATCATTTCTAACACTTCTAAAACCAAATAACTTATTTCCAAAGTCACTAAACTTTGAAGTGCCTGATACCCACATTTGTAAGGAAGATGACATAAAAAATTTATGGTGTTTGGAAACTATTGGTATACGCGATGATCCTCATATTAAAGATGATGATATTGCCTTGCACCATTTTAATGAAACAGTTAAGTTTGAAAATGGTAGATATTCCGTCACTCGGCCTTGGAAAGATTTTCCACCAGATTTGCCTACTAACTATAATCTATCTCTTGGACGTTTAAAATCGTTAACTGACAGACTTTCAAACAAACCAGATTTACTTGCTGAATACAATTCTATCATTGAAAATCAACTAAAGGCAGGAATTATTGAACCTGTAAATACTAAAACTGATGAATGTTCAGGAAACATTGTACACTACATACCACATCATCCTGTAGTAAACGTGTCCAATAGTTCAACAAAACTTAGGATCGTTTATGATGCTTCTGCTAAAACAAAAAGGAGCAACAATAGCCTGAATGACTGTCTTTATCGCGGTCCTGTAATTTTGGAAAACTTGTGCAGTTTGCAATTGAGGTTCCGCATGAATGCTGTAGGAATCACCACTGATATAGAAAAGGCCTTCCTTCAGATAAATCTTCAAAGCCCGGATAGAGATGTAACTAGATTGTTATGGTTAAATGATCCTTTATCAGCACCTTCCAAAGAGTATAGATTTTGCAGAGTTCCATTCGGAGTGATATCTAGTCCATTTCTGCTTAGTGCTACAATTGCTTACCATTTGTCCCAATCACAACCCTATCAAATCACTGAGAGATTAAAATCGTCAATTTATGTAGACAATATGGTCATTAGTTGTAGTACAGAACAAGATGCAATGACGGTTTATGAAACTGCTTCTAGTTTATTTTCTGATATTAACATGAATCTTCGTTGTTGGTGTTCAAACTCAAAAGATCTTATGTCTCAGATTCCAACAGACAAAACTACTTTTGAAAATGAAACTAATGTCAATCTGTTGGGTTTAAAATGGAATACTAAGCTAGATACCCTTCATATAAAACAAATCAACATCAATGCCAATCTTCCTGTTTCCAAAAGACAAGTACTAAGCGCAGTATCATCAGTTTTTGATCCCTTAGGTTTAGTGTCTCCAATAACTCTGAAGGCTAGGCTCTTCCTAAAATTGCTATTGGAGGAGAACATGTCATGGGATGAACTACTAGAGGAACAAAGGTGTAAAGAGTGGGAAACTATTCTGACTGACCTACTTACCATTACTGAAATTTCAATTCCTAGATATACAGGATTAATACCAGTCAACGTAGAACTGCAATGCTTTACTGATGCTTTTAAAGACGTTTACTCATGTGCAGTCTATGTAAAGATAGAATGTCAGGCATGTGTAAAAACAACTCTGATGTTTTGCAAAAGTCATCTGACTCCTAAGTCGAAGAAAATTATAACTTTGCCTCGGCTTGAACTTTTGGGTGTTTTAATTGGAGTGAGGGCGTTAAATTTTGTGGAATCCTCTTTGAGTATCACAATTAACAAGAAAATCATTTCGACTGATTCACAATGTGTGTTACATTGGCTATCCTCCACAAAACTACTCCCAAAGTTTGTGGAAAGAAGAGTGAATGAAATTAAAGCAAGCGTTAACACTCAATTTAAATATGTACCAACTCAAGAAAAACCAGCTGACATTGCTACTCGGAATAAGTCCGTAGAGGAGTTGAAATCCTGCAATGAATGGTGGACATGTCCATTGTGGTTACAGGAAGACTTATGGCCAACATGGTCTTGTAATTTTAACATTACTTGTAACATTCCAGAATTAGAAGGCAAGGAAATAAAGGAAGACGAAGAGATAACTTCTTTGACAATGAAATCTGATGACATAAATACATTGGGACCATATAACATGGACATTGAGGGATTTTCATCACTTCAAGAACTCTTGAATACAACAGTCTATTGTAAAAGATTGGTCGACGGGTGTAAGAAACTTAGGAGAGCAAAAAATGTTATCCCAACACCTGAAGAACTCAAAGAAGTCCGGTTAAAATGCCCGGCTAAATCAGAAAACGGCCCAACAAGATTTACGGTCGTGGGAGTGTTGCCAAAGGCAAATAATATTTTTTACTGTTTTTATAATCAGATGTTTAATTTAATTTAACTTTGTTGTTTGTTTACTTTTGTATTAAAAATAAAATGAATGTTAGAATAAAGCAAATAACTAAAACTGAACTGAACTTTATTTTCTACAACTAATTTACACAACTCAAACTTAACTATAACCGTTGCCCTAAATATCCTTTTTTATGAGTAAAATAGTCTCGAAATTTGTATTACTTTCAACCTTAGAAATTACTTAAATAAAGTTTGGGGCAGTAATTAATTTAGGACACTCAAAGGTATTAGAAAGCTATAAAATCATCAAAATACAGCATGTACTTTGCGACAATGTTTTACTGTGCAACAAAACAAGATCCTGCTTATAACTATTAAATGCAATATTCGTTTGAAAGACATAAAATAACACAGTAAAAACTTATAATGAAAGTGGGCCCTACTGGTACCGGTAATAAAGGATCTTGAATGACAACAAACGTGAAGTGGGGTAAGTGGGGCCACGGGGCTAATGAAGCCAGTGGCTACTTTGACCTTATAATTGGAAAATTAAACCCAAAAACACCAAATTATATTTATTTGTAGTACAGTAAAATAAGGCCAAAAACGACCTTTTGATCGGCAACTGATGTGCGTCCATGAAATTTTCATTAGACTTTCTTTTAAGCTCTAGAAAAAGAGATTTGATGATTCCCCAAAAAATAAAGTTGTTTTAGACCCATAAAACCACTTTTCAAAATGGCGGTTCTTTTGTAATGGGATAAATTTTGAAAAAGCTTCCCTTTTTCTTTTTTTACGTGCATGTCCCCAATATTAAGTTGTGGGACCAACGCCAATAATTGTTGAGTGCTGTAATGTAACGTGCTATGGGCCCGAGAGATGTTTGCGTCCCCCCTCCCTCTTGTATGGATCACAAAATAAAAATTTGCTTGCCCTCCAAACAAACCTAAAACCTCTTCTGCGCCTGGGTCCACAGGGCCCATTTACAAAATCGGCCCTGCTTTTATATAATTACAGTTGTTAGGGTTCTCTATATTTTATTAATAGACTGCAGTTAATTTTATAAACTTCCTATCTGATGTTGTGTGCTATATTTTCAGAAAATGATGCAGAAATTTTGAAAATTGAAGCTTCTTTGAAAAAAGTTATCGCAGACAAGCCTTCTGACATTGAGAGAAAAGTGCAGGTACAACTTTATATTCTGTTGTTTCTGAACACAGACATTGATCTGTATGATGACTTGAAGAAAAACAGAAAATACGCCCATCTTGTAGGTTTCTTCCCCAAAATCAGCCAAGACTTGTTCATAAGACTAGTACTAGGGCTCCAGCTGAATCCTTATTTGTATGAATCAGTTGAACATTTCAGTTCTTGCCTCTCCTACCAACTTCTGAGCATTTGTCTAAAGTCGCTGAAATGGATTGACCTCTTTGAGTCTGTTGATTTTGCTGAAAATCTCATTGTATCCCTATTCAGCAAGATTGTCAGAGAAGATGAAAAAGACAAGTATCATGCTCACTTCAAAGATCTATTCCAAAGGCTTCTCTTGCACTATGATGCTGAAAAAGGGGGTAGCATGAAACGGATGAGCTCATGGAAAAGCTCAAAGCTGAAGCATTATGCTGGACTGGTCATGGCGAGTTTGCTGAAACTGCTAGAGCAGTGTACAAAAGTATACTGTAAAAAAGAAATCAACACAAATGAACACCACCATAGTCTATACAAAATACAAATTGAAAATGATTCTGTTGATTTGAAACCTATAACGGGGAACAGTTCCATTTCAGTTGAGCAGTGCTATGAACATATAGTGGCTAGATGCCTACAGAATGTTTGTGACATAACAATAGATATTTGGCTGTTTTGGGTTGAGATTGATTTGGATGAAGTTCCTGACACCGAAAACACTCTCCAGAGATTCATCGGTGAAAAAGCATATGCTTGTCGAGAAACACTCAAAGAGGCAGAATGTTTGGGCCTTTCATCAAAGGAATCGTGTGATTTGACAAATAGACTGAAGAATCTTGCTATTAAACCAAACACAGAAGAAGACCAAGCTATTAATCTAAACCTGGAAAAGTTAATAGAAAATATCCAGAATCCAGATAAGGACAAATCAAAATGGTTGAAATTCCTAATAAACAATCCCTCCTTTGTTGTCGATCCCTCAGCTCTTAAAGTGTTAAAAACTCACTTTTTGTACCTACAGGAAAGTGAAATTGTGAAACTCTCAAAAACGCTCTTTGATCATTTGAAAAGCAATCCAGGCTCTACGTTTCATAAACATTTCATTTTTGAAATGATCAAAGAATGTGATATTGAGACTCAAGTAGAAATTTCAAACTGTTTTGTCGAGATTTGTGGTTTAACTGAAATTTTAAAACAAGAAGAATTTCAACCCAAATTCGTAGAAACATTCAACAGAGTCATTAATGAAGAAGAAAAAGAGAAAGAGGTAAGATTTTGTTGTATTGTTTTTTTTACTTAGTTTCGTACTCACTGTAATTACTTTTCTTTAAATAAAAAGCATACATTAAATTTAGCTCAGTCATTAGTGGATCTGTGAATGTAGACACTTAGCTGTAAAATACCACTTATATTACTGAAGACCGATTAGGTTTTTAATTTTTTTACCTTAATTTTTTTTTACTTTAAAGAAGACACTAACATTTGTTAAAAAAATTATATTTCTTTTTACATCAGGATTGTTTGTATTGTAACTATAAAAAGGCCCAACTACAGTTTGCCTAGCTAAAAGAAATGGTACAGAAGTGTCCAATTTATTTGATATCTTGAATCATAAATCTTTCCCTTTACTTTTCTTAAACTCCCATAACTTATATGTTTTTTTAAAACTTATCACTCCGGGTATCTTATCATAAACTGGTTTCACTTTTTTGAGCTAAAACTTAATATGCCAGCCCAAAATAATTGGAAATTTACTACCGCAAACCTAAGCTTCAATCCTATTTAAAAAAAAAAATCATTTTAGCGAATTTTCACACAATTTTATGGTAGCTGCATTTGTTAGTCAAAGGCGTGGCCTGGGCCATGATGACCTACTGAGACCCACAGCATGAGACCTACTGTTTTGTTGGTACTGATTGTTATACATAAGCCAGCTTCTAATTTTAGGTTCTTTTAAACTGGGATTTTTGAAAAAACAAATTAATTAAAAAAAGACTATTTACTGGACATTGTTTGAAAAATTCACTTTTCTAAGTTTTACAGTTTTTGAGGTCTGCCTCTTTGAAATCAGCCTTGTCACCGATGATCGTGGTGAATGCATCGCCGCCTGCGGCTTCGACACCGGGCCTGTTATAAATACTCAGCCAAGTTTACAGCGCACTGTTTCAGTTAGGTTGTGTTTGTCAATTGATATAATTAAAAAATATCTTCACTAACTCAAAACAAATAATACGGTGGTGATAAGTCATAGGTATAACCATCTAGACAGCTATAACAAACAAAGTGTCGTGGCCGCATGCGGAGATAATGCGTTGGCTGCGATCATTGGTTACCAGGCTGACATTAAGCAAGCACAACTAAAAAACCATAAAACTTAGAAACGTGTTTCAATTTTCACACAATGGTCAGTAAATAGACTTCTTTCAATTGATGTGTTTTTTGAAGACCGCAGCTCAAAATAACTTAAAGAGAAATAGCAGCTTATGTTTAACAAACTACTGTTTTGTTGGGCCTGTATGTTCAAAAATTTTGAAAAAAATAAAAATAAAAATATGTGTTGCTTTTGGTAATAAACACCTGTACGATGTGAAATCCTAGTAATCCAAATTTGTTGTTTGACACTCTTAATTAATTAGCAGTTTACAGTGTGTAAAAAGATGTAAAATTTTAAATATTATTTTCTTTTATCAAATTCCAAAAGAAATAAAATTCCAAAAATATTTTATTTCCGTAGGAAATCAACTAAACTGTATGTCTCATTTTAATATTGATAAAATTTGTACCGTATTCCACATTGTCCTGACAGCAAACCTATGTGAGTACATAAGTGACTGATTAGCCACTTGATATGTGTGGAAAAAGAAGATATCACAGAATTTCAACAACAAAAATTAGACAAATGAGGTTTTCCTTTATGTGGAATGCAGTATTTAAAAGATCCAAAGGCTAACCCAACCTAACCCTATGACTTGTGCTATGTTTCCAGCTGTACCCGCACTTTGTGGCTTTGGCGATGCAGGATGCGAAAGCCGTGGTGCGCCAAGCCGTAGCAGAGGGCATCACCAGCGAGGTGCGCGGCCACCTGATGGCTGACGTGCTTGGTAAACTGCAGTCGTTCTGTGACGCGGTGATGCCCAGCGGCAATATTCTGCTCGTCGTGGCGCTGGACGAACTCCTGCTCTCACTTCTTGAGCTCCCGGAGAGCCATCGGAACAACTACCCGCTGTTTGTGAGTATTTGCCGACTCATTTCATCCTGTATTCTTTTGATCAAATTGCTGGTAAACGATGATGATAAAGTTAGGTTAGTGGTTATAAACTAATTTGATCTTTTTATAAACAAAAAGTCTGAGAGTATATAACACGGTTCTCTAAAAGCCAATCATAGAACCTTGGTAGAGTAGCTAATGCTACCCGATGAAAGAATTGTATTTGTAAGATGATTTTATTTAATTTATATTTTAGTTTGTTTTGTTTATTATTTTAATAATCTGTTGACACTATTCACTGTACCTATGTACTAACTTGATGAATAAAGAGATTGACTGATTGATTGATTGAATCTTTTTAGGAAACTCTTCTCAGAATATTTATTTGGCAAATAAATCAGCTTGTGAAAAATCTGTTTTAAAATTGTGGCAAGTGACTGTGCTGTGTTTTATTTAGTCTGCAGTGTTCTATTAAAATTTATATTTTGTTTCTAGCTGGAATCTAGCATGAATTCAGAAAACAAAATTGTGTGTTTCTTATTTAAAATTGTTATTAAAGTTTGAAGTTGTTTTTTGAACATCTTACACTTTCCTTCAACTTACATAATTATTTTTATAACCTCACCAGTAATAGTAAATCTATTGCAAGGTTTATTTTAATTTATTAAACATAGCACAATAGTTAACAGCGTTTGCAGTAGTCTTATGAACTTCAGGAAGGTATACACCACTACACTAGCCATCACGAGAGAAGTCCGTTGAGGGCGGGGCTTAGCGGTCACGTGATTTTGGACCAACGAATGAGATTTAAGCGATGTTGCCGTTATTCACCTATCCTAATTGCATAAATCACATGTTGTAAATAATAACATTCCAAATGTAAACAATATATATGTAAACAATCCGAAATACAATCTCTTTTAAAACCCTTATTTTTTAAAAGTAAGTGTTGAATGTTAAGTATCATATTCGTTTAGTGTAAATTTTGTGGTCACTATGGATAAAACAACACTTTCCGCATCACTTGCCATTAAAAAAGAAAAACCTGTTAACAGTGCAGAACGGAACATAGTGTACAAAGTTTGTTGTTTTTTTTTTAAACAGCTCGCTCTCCTTTCCGTCATTTCGTGAGTGTGTTAATTGTAATAAAACTGGAAAATAACGTGCCATTGCTTGCAAGATTAGTTAAAAAAGACAGTTAACATAATAAATAAGTTGGCAATATTGTCAGTTTTTGAAGAATCGCCAATACCAACTTTTTCAACACAGGGAAAATCAAGAAAACAAAAGTCCCCAGTCATTAACTGGATAAACTCCCCCCCCCCCCCCCCCTTAAACCGATTAAAATATTGCTATTAAAATATCAGAAAAGTTAAACAGTTATTGGAAATTTCTGGACAATAATACACCTGGATGAACTGTTGGAAAATGAACAGCAACAACAGAGCCGGCGGCACAGGAGAGAGGCACTCCTTGGCTGAGCAGACAACAGTCCGGCAACGATGTTCTGATTCCAAGAATTCAAGCATCAATACATTGTGTAAAATAATGGATAAAGGATCAAGTAGTAGACAATATTCAAATCCACAAAATTATGTTTCTGTTTTTTATGTTACTGTTATTTTATTTTGTTACTGTTATCGCACTGTTATTGTTTTATTTAATGTTCCGGGTTGTGTTATTGTTTTTGTCAAATAATTTTTAACTGCTGGGCCCGAGCCTGTATTTGGCTCAGTAAGCCGGCAGTTGTTTATTTCCTATTTATGTAGGTCTACCACTTGTTATTTGTTCATTTGTTATCTTTCTAGAAATTTGGGTGAAGTTTTAGTTGGTATGAATCACGGTAGAAATAAGATTATTCAAATAATGAAACTATAGGGTATGTCCAAGTAAAATACTGTAGGCAACCAGAAAGCTAGCCTATATGACAAAGTCTATTGTATTATTTGATTGTCTGCATTGTTTAATGGCAGAATAAACAATTACTAACTATTTAGCAAACTACAAACTATTTAGTAACTATTTAGTAGACAGTTATTTTTAACTAAAAAATAACTATACCCAATTGTGATACGTTATTTTTTCAAAAATTTAATTTTAGATCCTGTGGCAAAATATGCTATGATTCAATATATCTAGTGTTGTTAAGTCTGCGGTTTGAATGATTTCTAACAAAATTACAATTTTTTTTTTTAAGAAGGTGAAAAATAAATTTAGGACAACACGATCAATTAAACACTTTAGAGGCCTGCACAGTCCAGAGCGATACTTTATTGCTGGAGCGACGCGATGCCTTCCTGGAATTTTATCTGCGTTACTTGGGCGATAATATCGCAGCGGAATCAGGTGCTTCCACACCAGAGCGGGAAAAAGAGACGCGCGCGGGAAGCTAGTACACCTCAGGGGAGCGTAGGGTGCGGTGATTGTGTGACTCTCTAGACATTGTGTTATAGTTAGTTTTTGTATACTGTACTGTGTGTTAACTTACCATGACATCGTCCGATGAAGAAGAATCGTTGCTGTTAGGCCTACTAGCCGTGCTAGAAGACGAAAGACATAGAAAATTTTGGATACACGACATAAATAAAGAACGGCTGCAATTTGGTGAGTACCATACGCTCATACCCCAGTTACGAAAAGATGAAAATACCCCCGTCGCAGCAGTCCTGCGTACTGAGCGAATTTCCAGAGTTATTTTTTTCAACATCAAAGAACTTTGTGGCTATCTTATAATCTTTAGAGGGATATATGATATATTTAATGGCATTTTTTCTGGGTTAATTATTTTTATTTAATAATTTATATAATAAAATTTATATTGAAATAATAAATGTATTTTTTACAGTAATAAAAGTGCTTATCCAAAGCTTCCATGCAAAAAGAATTATTTGTTTACACATCCCAAAACATAAACATTCCAAATTTGACAAAAGCAAAAGACAGATGATCAGCTGATTATTAGGAACAGACATCTTATTATCTCCATCTCTCTTGCTCCCATTATACATTTATTTTCCATGAGAATACCGTGGGATTTGGCATGTAGGTTTGCTGCCATGTGGGTTTTTTTATCAAATTTTAATTACTCATCAAATAGGACAGGTTCATAAAAAATTTTTATTAAGATATGTTTATAAATAAGCGATATGTAACTTTTTAAAGATTAACCCATAAGAATAACATGGGGAACTTGATTTAAATTTTCTCCATAACCAGTTAAGCTATTTTAATGATTCAAAATACTAAATTGTTGGGTTTTTTAAGCTCTTTTAAATGGTTTTAGTTAAAATACTCAAATGAGGTTCAAAAATGCCAAAAACCCATTTTTTACCCCTTTGAAACCCCATAAAACCCCGTTCCCATAACCCGACAATGCTGGTTCGCGAACTCATGAAAATAGACCTAGTCTTACACCTTCATACCAAATTTGATCAAAATCATATATACATATATATGAAAATGAACCAACGGTGTTTTTGGCTTCTGGGGACCTCAAAATGAAAAAGTAAAGTGGTCCCGGGCTTAGGTCTTACCATGGCTACTACCGTAATAGCGTATTCCCTATAGGGAAATTCGCTAAAAGATTCTACATATACTTTAGAATGAATCAGGAATGTTTTGACGAGTTCTGAGTTTGATTGCTGACATTATTGAAAAGGACATTATTATTATTGCTGACATTATTGTTGTTGTTGTTGTTACAACTTGCACAGCACAGACAAAACTGAGTAGTTCATGGTTTGGCCGCATGGTATCGTGGCGATAAAGCGCTGCGAATAGTGCGTGTAGCGTTACCGCTATACTATCGCTACAGTATCGCATTCGCCTCGGTATCGCGTATCGCAGTTCGCTCTGGTGTGTGGGGCTCCATAAGACAACATGGTATCGCACTGACCACTGGTATCGCACGAGAATTTTCAAGAAAAAGTATCGCGCCCGCTCTGGTATCGCACAGAGTATCGCTCTGGTCTGTGCAGGCCTGTAAGTTTAACGCCGACATTTGATTTCGCATCCTGCTGATTTAAGGGTTAAAGGAAAATGAAACCAAGGGGTTTCTTAGAAGGAATAAGGGCATATTTATCTTTTGACAGCCTTTTATTAGCATGGGGGGCCTTTATTTCAACAAGGTGTCCATGAAGAGGGCGTTCACATCCGTAAAGAAATAGGCGTCATGTGAACAACGGGCGCGGCACGGCACAAACAGTTACTGATAAGCGTTATGGAAAATTTCAAAAGTCAGTAGTATTGAATTTTATGTGAGTGCACTAGGATACAATTATGGGGATCTGTATTAGGCCCTTTATTAATTTAATTTAGTTTATGTAAGTGACTCTATTCGATGTACTATGTGCATTATTTGAATAAAGAATGTTTGATTGATTGATTGATTGATAGGTCAGTCGGTGCTGCACAAACACTCCCTGACAATCTGCACCTTCCGCTGCCTCACGAAAAGTTGGGCGAGCGAATTTTAGGAAGTTTTCAATCTGCCGTGCCGGCTATACGGCCACCTGCATCAGTGCGCGTACCCTCCGGTCGGCGATACGGGATTGTCGTTCTTACGTGAAAACGACTTTATAAAGATGGGTATTTTTAAGTTGATAGTTATAATGGATAATACCACAAGTTGAACATTATGAGACATTTAGAGTACTTGAATCCTCTCGGAATAATAAGCCTACAAAAATGATGGAAATATTGTTTTTATCTTATTCTTTCTCTTGAAAAAATTTTACTTATGACTATACAGTAATTTGTTTTTGGCCACATGATGTTACTTATCTAACTCTCCTTTGATAATCTCTTTTGATGGAGCGTGCGAATGTTCAGGGCGACGTAAAGAAGGATGTCCGCCAGTGCCGTGCCCTTCCGCCCGCCCGTACCGAACAGCCCCAATGAGCACGTAACTTTAACAGAAGTAGTGTAGGAACTTCTTGGCAAATTTTTATCTTAAGGATGCGCCTACATCCAAATGAATAAGGCACCGGCCATCTAGGAGGGTGCTCAAGTCTTTTAAGGGGGGGGGGGGGGGAGGTCTTTCGCGTATCAAAACCAGAGTTTCAAAATCAGACAAGACACTTGATCTGCATTCTTGCCTCAAGATAAATAATTTGATGAAAAATAATCCTTTTAACTATTAAACTGCTGTTTCTTCTTTTCATTTGGTTTTTCAAGCAGCAGCCATCCTTTGACTTTCGCTCCCCGGTCCCGCCACCGGGAGCGGCGTTTCGCGCACAAACACACGGGCCACGAGCCGCTACTGTAAAAAGTTGTATTATTAGGCCTACGGCAGAGGACAGTACCCACATAGGTTTTCAAGATAACTCGAGACATGTAAGAAAAGATAAATTATGACATGCTATTCACCCTCAATATCGGTTTTCAATTTGTAGTTTTGTAAATGCATGATGATGTCCAAACATAAACACATGAACTACGAACCTTTCTTGTTTTCAATGTGCAATAGGCTACATGTTTAAAACACGGGATGTACACATTAGAGACAGTTTTTGTAATCAGGTGATCGCTTCAATGATTTACATTTATATTGGTAACCGGCGTTCAATGTGGCAACACCGCGCTTAATTCCTATTGGTTACAGCTCAACGGACTTCTCTCGTGACGGCTGGTATAGAATACTTTTGAGAAGGTGGCATCACCTAGCTCAGATCCTTTGGAAGGTTTATGGATCGAGATAATTTGTAAGGAATGACATTACAGGAAATACAGGTTTCAGTAATTGACACTATTTAACCTCCTATGTTAACTTCAGGTTCGGGAATTAGTGATGAGGAAGAATCTGGATGGAGAGAAGTTCATTAAAAACTGTCTCATGACAAAGCTGTCGCTTCAAATGGGCAGCAAAAACTGGGCATTGTCGTCAGTCATCTTGGAAACTCTTTCTGTGAGTATTTCATTTTACAGTAAAACCTCCTTGGAACAGGCCTACGCCTACAGTAATCATGCACCATGTGACTTGCTAATTGCTTCTCGTTGCCTATTTGTTGTTTATTCGTTGCCTGATCCATAAAGGTTTCATGGACTGTATGGTAATTAGGTAAGATTCTATGTTGCTTTTATAGTTTTTAGTGAATTTCCCTATAGGGAATACGCTATTGCGGTAGTAGCCATGGTAAGACCTAAGCCCAGGACCATGTTACTTTTTCATTTTGAGGTCCACAGAAGCCAAAAATACTATTCGCTCATTTTCATTTATATATATATCTACTAGCTTACCCAGCATGCTTTGCAATGCCAACCAGAGGCCCTTCAGATGAGCTCGTTTGCTGCGCTCACTCGCCGCAAGTGTATAATATCCTCTAGTTTTGTTAGTACCGATCTCCCCTCAATACTTTATATGTGAACAGCTGTTTGTATTATTAATATTCCTTAATGCAATCATATGTTCCAGTATACAAAAATGTTGCTTCCATAAGAATAACATGGTAACTTTGAAGATGACCATTGTATTTTTCTTTGCAACCATCGTTGACAGATTGAAATGCTTTATTCCTTTCCATAACGTGGTTAAGCCACTAGCGAACGCTTTCGACTAGCTATACACAATCTGACTAGATAACTTTTATGGCCAGAGTAATGCCGGCTTTGAGAAACAAGACTTTCATTGTGAACTTGACAATACCTAAGGCAACATGGTGTTAAGAGTTTATGGGGTTGTACCATATAATAGATTCTCCATATACGAGGATAGGTAACAAATTTGGTCCTTTGTACTTTGTGAGCTTTTAAATGATTTCCCTACCTTGATTCTCATTCTTGGCAGTAATGAAATTGAGATTGTACTTTTTTAATTGCTGACCTTTGATTGTCAAATCGTTTATGAAAAGCATTGCTTTCATCTTTTTTATTTAAATATAGTGATGGTCAAAATCAGGACCATTATTCTCAGGAACAAGTAACCTTGGCCATTGTTTTAACTTTTTAGTACTCGCCCTACACTGTCTGATTGGTTTGAATAGCCGTTTCGTAGGCTAGAAAAAAGAGGAAACTAAATAAGACATCACATCGATCACTTCAACATCAACCAAACATCACTAAACAAATAAATAAGTAAATTAAATAATAATAATAATAATAAATTTATTCCTCTGACAAAGTTTCACAATGTATGGGAATTTACAAAACAAATTTCAAGTTTTTTGCACTTATTGACAATTTTACAAATTTTAATTTAATTACAATTTCATCTACTAATTTTCTCAAAACTCTTTCTTCATTTTAAACTTATTTGAAATTTTTCTTATTTCTTTTTCTTCCTACTTATTTCTTCTTTCTTTGTTCATCATTACTATATTTGTCATTTTTAATTTATGTTTAATTTATTAATGGTCTACTGCTCTATACGTTTTTCATTTTAACCCTTCCTTCCTTCCTTGTCTTCTTCCAGTCCTTCCACGTCTCCTTCCACGTCATCCGTTTGCTCTTCAAAAATGTCTTACGTTGGACCTCTCAAGTGGATACCGGAAACAAAATATACAAGGACGCAAGAGTGTGAAGTTTTTATGATTTTACCATAAAAGTTTGGTTTGTTGTATGAAGAAATTTATTATTTGTAATTTATTGTACAAGTTTATTGTAATTTTTATATACATTTTAAATATATTATATTTAATATTGCAATTTTTACTTTGCCTACAAATTGTGATTAGACCTTATTAAATTTAAAATCCCCTCCTCTTAATTATAATGAGCTTAGCCGCTGCTAAAGTATTATTAATACATGGTCGGTGTGTTGCCACTTCTCAGTTCCAAGTGCATGGAAAGAGCCAAAAGAGTTTTTGTTTTAGGAATTACATTTTCTAGATCTAAATGACATGATTTGTTATTTGTAGGTGGGGGGTATTTATTCAATTTCTAATTTTTGGGCAACACCCACCTGGTTTGAGTAGTTGTAGCGGAGATCCTTGTCAAGTTTTAAAAACACACCACACACAACACAAAAACCGGATCACTCGCTACCGTCCCGACGTTTCGCACGAACTAAAAACATCGCGCCTCTTCGGGGGAATTAATTATTTGCGCCGACGGTGGATTTGGCGCGTAGTCGCTCCGAGCGTCTTACTGCGACTGACCTGTCCGGTGGGTTATCTTGCTGATAAGCAGTAGGGGGCGGGGGTTCAATTGTCTTGGCTCTGTCGATTTTCTTTTTTATTTCCTTCTCTACTAACGGTACAAACATCGGATGGAGCGTGGCGCTAGGCTGTGATATGCAGTTCCCGTCAACCGCCATACACGCTGCCTCCAGTATGTTGCGCTGTTTCCATTTTGGTTCAGTGAACACAATGCTTGCCGAGGCCCATTCAACCTTGTGCTGTTCACACATACTGTGTTCGGCAAGCTTGGAGTTTTTTGGGTCCCCTTTAGAAATAAGTTTTTTATGTTCATTAATTCTAACAAGCGCTGGTCTCGATGTTTGTCCATAGTAATTCCTCCCACAACTACACCCAATTTTATATACTGCATTTTTCGTCTTTTGCTCTCTGTTTTCCGGCCTAGTACCAGTGACTATACTTTTAATCGTCCTCTTGTTCTTAAAAGCAGTTCTTATCCCGAACTTATTATTCACTCTCCTAATCTTTTCCGAAATCCCTCTAACATAAGGAATAACAACAGTAGTTAAGGGTTTTTCGAGATTTTCTTCATGATTGAGGGAATTCGTTACTCTCTTAACTGCTTTATTAAGGATAGAAACTGGATAGCCATTATTCCTGAGCTCATCGAACACCACCTTGACTTCAGCCTGTCGGTCTGCTTCCCTGCTAGTGAACCTTAACGCTCTACTGAACAGCCCCTGGGCTAAGGCTAATTTCACACTTCCAGCATGATTTGAATTATAATTAAGGTATTGACCAGTGCTTGTTGGTTTTCTGTATACCTTTGTCGCTAGAGTGTTGTTATCTTTGAATACCAATACATCTAAAAATGGTAGTTCGTGATTTGTTTCGATTTCTAAAGTAAATTGAATCGTAGATCTGAGACTATTTAAGTGATTATTTCAATAATAGCACGAAAGATAAGAAATTCGTAGTAAATCTGTCGAAACGAACACTCAGTGAAATGGAGACTAACTTATTGTCTAAAGGC
The DNA here is from genome assembly GCA_030545055.2 of Neoaliturus tenellus. Lineage (NCBI taxonomy): Eukaryota > Metazoa > Arthropoda > Insecta > Hemiptera > Cicadellidae > Neoaliturus > Neoaliturus tenellus. The sequence goes on from CM061531.1 coordinate 264,692,481, forward strand.
TTAAACTTTGGGTTAACCCCTAGATTTATTGATAATTTGGATTTTATTGTTCCTTCTGAAATGGCTTCATCAGTTTTGCCAAAGGATTCTCAGGATTATTATCGCAGTAACATCCGGCAAGTTCTAGAAAGAGCTAAGGTAGTAAAACCCAACCTGTCAGAGCAGGAGTCGAGGGCCCTGGCCGGTTTGCGGCATGACGACTCGGTTATCGTGTTGCCAGCTGATAAGGGCCGGGTCACTGTTGTTATGGACAGGGAGGCTTATAAAGGAAAAATCAATGAATTATTAGCCGGAGGTGAATATGCTCCTTTGGTGAGAAATCCCACGAGTGTAATAGAAAACAAAGTAAAATCAATTCTTAGAGACCATAAAGACTATTTTTCCAAACAACAGTTCTTTGAGCTATCCCCTCAGTTTTCAAAACCTCCACATATGTATGGTTTGCCTAAGTTACATAAAGAGAATATTCCACTTCGACCTATAGTTAGTTCCATAGACTCGCCAACGTATAGCCTTTCCAAACATATGTTGCCCATTTTGACCCCTTTATTTGGTAATTCAACATCGTACATTATAAATACTGACGATTTTTTAGAAAAAATAAAACACATTAGGATCTGCAATGATAGCGTAATGGTCAGCTATGATGTTAAAAGTTTATTCACAAATGTTCCAGTTGCCGAGATGCTTAACATACTACAACATAAGTTAGAATCCGACCACAATCTAGCAGATAGAACAAACATGCCAGTGCCTACCATTATGGAATTAATTTCAGTATGTGTTCATAACAGCTATTTCCAGGTAGAAAGAGATTTTTTTAAACAAACATCAGGTTTACCAATGGGTGGAGTATTAAGCCCCATCCTCAGTAATATTTATATGGATTTTTTTGAACAATTAGCAATAAGCAGTTTTGTTAATGCACCTCTGTGTTGGTTTCGCTACCTCGATGATATTTTCTGTATATGGAATGACAACTCATTACCTGGTGATTTTCTAAATCACTTAAATAGTCTCAGATCTACGATTCAATTTACTTTAGAAATCAAAACAAATCACGAACTACCATTTTTAGATGTATTGGTATTCAAAGATAACAACACTCTAGCGACAAAGGTATACAGAAAACCAACAAGCACTGGTCAATACCTTAATTATAATTCAAATCATGCTGGAAGTGTGAAATTAGCCTTAGCCCAGGGGCTATTCAGTAGAGCGTTAAGGTTCACTAGCAGGGAAGCAGACCGACAGGCTGAAGTCAAGGTGGTGTTCGATGAGCTCAGGAATAATGGCTATCCAGTTTCTATCCTTAATAAAGCAGTTAAGAGAGTAACGAATTCCCTCAATCATGAAGAAAATCTCGAAAAACCCTTAACTACTGTTGTTATTCCTTATGTTAGAGGGATTTCGGAAAAGATTAGGAGAGTGAATAATAAGTTCGGGATAAGAACTGCTTTTAAGAACAAGAGGACGATTAAAAGTATAGTCACTGGTACTAGGCCGGAAAACAGAGAGCAAAAGACGAAAAATGCAGTATATAAAATTGGGTGTAGTTGTGGGAGGAATTACTATGGACAAACATCGAGACCAGCGCTTGTTAGAATTAATGAACATAAAAAACTTATTTCTAAAGGGGACCCAAAAAACTCCAAGCTTGCCGAACACAGTATGTGTGAACAGCACAAGGTTGAATGGGCCTCGGCAAGCATTGTGTTCACTGAACCAAAATGGAAACAGCGCAACATACTGGAGGCAGCGTGTATGGCGGTTGACGGGAACTGCATATCACAGCCCAGCGCCACGCTCCATCCGATGTTTGTACCGTTAGTAGAGAAGGAAATCAAAAAGAAAATCGACAGAGCCAAGACAATTGAACCCCCGCCCCCTACTGCTTATCAGCAAGATAACCCACCGGACAGGTCAGTCGCAGTAAGACGCTCGGAGCGACTACGCGCCAAATCCACCGTCGGCGCAAATAATTAATTCCCCCGAAGAGGCGCGATGTTTTTAGTTCGTGCGAAACGTCGGGACGGTAGCGAGTGATCCGGTTTTTGTGTTGTGTGTGGTGTGTTTTTAAAACTTGACAAGGATCTCCGCTACAACTACTCAAACCAGGTGGGTGTTGCCCAAAAATTAGAAATTGAATGAATTACATTTTGAGAAAAAAGTCGAAATTTAAAATTTGCATCAATTTAGTCTTTATGATTATTGTTCAAAACTTGTAAGAAAATAAGTAAGTAACATTATAAAAGTTACTGTATTTTTTTGGAAATAAGTACTGCGTCCATCAGTACATTCAGTATAAAAAAATGCATAATTCATTTGTAGGCCTATCTTGTTTTAAGGATCCACTTTTCAACCAACAATCCATTTTTTAATTACCGTGTGCATACTGTAAATTTTCACCAAAAAGAAAGCTTTTAACACTAACTGTTTTATATAGCTGCTGGATTTAAAATACTTGTAATGGTTTAAAATGGTGTATACCGTTTATGTGCAAATAAATAATTGAAATGGGGGTTTGAAAAAATAATACATGGAAGCTCGAAAATGAATTAAATGTAACCTATAGAGGAAGTGGTGGGATGATGGCTTGAAAACTTCAATTTTTGTCTTTGCTATACATGGGATTAATCAAGATATTTTCATAGGACTGGGATAGGGCATCTAACACAACCCCTTTTTCTAGAGCCATAGGCATTTAACACGTTGACTGCTGAAAATCATGCAATATTGGTTACCATATGCTGAAAACAAATTTTATTGGTTTTACGTACGTTTAGGTGTGTTATGATAGAAAAACATATAGGAAGACCATCCGGTAGAAATAAATTGTGTTTTCGGCCATTTCTATTTGCGTCCACCATCTTAGACACGCCGCACCTGGGGACGTCTTTCCACGCGATCAGTCACTAACAAATTTTCAATTTTGCTTAAAACGTTTTTAATTGTTTAGATTTAACACAAGGATAGTAAAACCATTGTAAAATGTAAAAAAAACTTGTAAATTACTACGTACAACCGCACCAGCCCACCCGAAAGTTGATCGTTTACCATTGTGGCGCATTGGCCTCGTAGTCAGTTTCATCGTCCTCCCCCTTGTCGGTGTCGTACCGTACCTGGTCTAGATCCTGTTCATCTAGGCTTTCGTCGGCTTACCTTTCTTCAGACACTAAATTAAAACAACTTGGGCTAGGGGGCAAATCCTTTTTGAAAAAACTAATATAAACACTATTTACAAACAAAGTTAATATAAACATATGTTACTACGGAAACGCAGGAACTGAAAACGACGTTCACAAAAATTGATGAAAACAATCTCCCCACATGCGCAATATAACAGCCATTCACACCGAATGAGTGCTGGTGGCACACTGACGTCGCTTAGCAACAGCAAATTTGCGTCCACTATGGTTGACGCACGCACCTGGCGCCGCCCCTCTGCGTCAACGATCGTGGACGCGCGCCGCCAATGTGTTAATGACTCTTAGAGCCATAACATTTAATGACTAGGGGAAAGTCCAGAAAAATAACCTTTTGGGCTACCTTGGTGTGGGGGCTGTAAGTGTTATGTGGATAAAACCGATTTGAGAATCGGTTAAATGTTGAAGTACGTAAAATCGTGAGGTTGCCATCTTTTCGAAAACCATCTGCAACAAAAAATAAAAACCAAACACAATAGGATATTTGATTTTGAAGTATTCCATATTAGATGTGAATGTTGCATCCATCCAAAGCATACTAATTTATTTCTGCATATTAGAAATCTTTAGCTGGACTATGCCATTTGATATTCAAGTTTTATTATCAAAGTTTATTCATAAACTAAAAATGGCTTAAGACAACAAGTAAAAATATACAGTTTTTGCTAACACTGAAAATTATTAATTTTTTGGCTGAACTTATGGAAAACACCTACGAAAAACAAATGCAAGAGTTTCCATTAACAATCTGTATAAAAAGATTTAGCTAGACAAAAAATGTGCTAATGGGTAAATAATTTTTATTTTTCCATTGATATTTTAAAAACACATTGTCAAATTTAGATTTTTGTATTTGTTCATGTTGTAGTGTTCCGTTTTTTCATCCTGTAATTTAGACTTGAATTAACTTTTTATTAACTTTGAAAAGTATGTTCACACTGTTTTTTCCTATGAAAAAGAAAATATTAGGAAAAATAAATTTAATTTTTTATATTCTCTATTATAAATGTTTGTGGTGCTAGTGAACTATTTAAAAATAAATTACTTGATATATTGCAGCGTCCACTGAATGATGGTGGGCCCTCTACTTCATAACATAGGCTACATAAAGTCTACGCTACAAGTAATTTTTGGAATATATGGTTACACTGTGTCTACTTCAAACATTATATATTGTCAGGGAAGTTGCTCAAAGAATCTTTTTGGCTACTCAATGAAGAGCTACATTTTTTTAGTGAATTGGTAATAATTATCTTTGCACTAGCCCATTTGACATGTGTATTACAGGTTGGGACCTACATGTTTTTGCCATAACAATAACTTATGGTAACTTTTAAAATGATTTGCAAAGATTCGGTTTAATAAGGACAATATTATTTTTATATGTAAAAATAAGGACTGTACAACTATTTTCATTCTCACCCCACTAAAATATTATTATTGTTTTAATGTATTTGAAATACATTTCAATTTTTTATCTAACATAAAAACATTCACAAACATTTTATCTAAGTCCATATAAACCCGACTGAGGTTAATAACCAGAGCCTATGGGGAGTTTCCATTGAATTTAGAAACAACAGCACAGTTTCCAACTCTAACTCTAATGGGTCATATTCTTTGATATTTACTGAAAAATAACTTTTTTATAAAATAACTAATATAGGCCCTACAATAACGGCATGAATACCTAATAAAAATAATATCCTGACAATTACTATAATTAACTATGACCTATTACTCACAAACAGAACAAATAAGTGAACTTATCTTGCAAATGTGCATGTGTTCAATATAAAGTTTTCCAACATTTTGTTTTAATATTTCAAATTATCTTGTTACTAGGCAATTAAATCAACAACAAAAAAACCAAGTCAGCAGTTTGGCAGTTTTAAAACTTGGCAGTAAAGTCATTTTTATTTAGGCCTAACTTTCAAAGTAAATAGCTTCTGTCATATTTAATCTTTTAATGTTGGGGGTTTTCAGCAATATGCTCCGGAAATTCATTTTTAAAATTATTATTATGTATAATATAACTTGAGTCTAGGCTTTGTCACAACATCATCTAAATAAGTAAAGAAATTTTTAAGCAAAACTTCACAGCCTTATGTTGTGGTACTTGTTTAAGACATTAGTATTTAGAAAACTTACTGCCTAAAAATAGCCTTTTAAATCAATAAGTCGGATGTTTGCCAATTATAATAAGTTGTGTCATCATGTTTTAACTTCATGTAATTCAAATTGATGCACATTTTAATTCATCCTTAGTAAGGGTGTGCTAGTACTGGTTTTTTAGGTTGACCAAAAAATGAGTCAAGTCAAGCAGAGTTTTTAAAAATACTCGCGAATTTCAAGCTTTTTCGAGTCAAGTTTTTCCACATCATACGTATTCCAAAACTATGGAACTGCTAAGGACAAATCAGATAAGCGATCCTTGCTGGCCAGATGCCAAACAATAGACCTCTTATCGGCAGGTGTTCCGCATTTGCTGGGGAGACTCCCACCCTAACACACAAGTTTTTGTGCTTCTTATTATTTCTTTTCAATTGATTAAATTTTGTTTGGTGCTTACTTTGATTTAATTTTAAGATACATTGTTTTTATTATTTATACTGGAAGTGCCTATGGTCATTTATGTATTGTTTTGAAGAGGAATGAAGATTATTAGGCTATTATTATTACTATTCCATCTATAGTCCCATATTACAATTGTATGGTTATCTTCCTAGAATATTCCTTATATTATATATATTATTCCTTTATAATAGATTTCTGTTTAACTTTTTTTATTTTGACGAGTTAAAAACTGATAAAACTGACAACTGCCTTTAACCCATCCCTAAATCTTTGGTAGAGTAATTATTTGCCTCAAAACACAAAACAAAAAATTGTGTTTCTTTACTGACTTGAATCGGTATTGATTTTAGGCATCGATTCTCAATACCGATACCAATGCCTAAGAATCGCCTATGGTATCATGAATTGACAAATCCTTAAAGTATTTCACCTTATTTCACCTTAGTTATGTGCCAAAATGCATGACTGTTAATCAAAATTGATGGTATTGAGTTTGTCTACAGGAACTGCTGGACACGAAGTGCGTGTACAACTGTGGCGCCACACTGGTGATGCTTTTGCAGGTGGTGGAGGCCAGCCGATGTCAGCCCGCGTCGTTCACCATGGCCGCCATGCAGGTCTGCCAACAGGCGCTTCTGCTTGTGCCGCAATTTGTCGCCAAGTGGTACGAACGGGGTGTGGAAGGTGAGTTTGGTTAGGCTTATTAAAGTTAGTATACTGGAAATTTTTTACTTTCACTTCAAAATAGTATTCAGTAGTTAAAATAATTCAGGAGTTGCAGAAATGCCTTCAAAACTACGGATGTGTTAACAGTCATCGGCTTATACATAAAAGAAGTAATAATTTTTGTCACAACGAGGCCATTATACACACACATACAGCACTCACATCAAACTTTCACTTCCATCTACAACACACTGCGTCATAGGAGGGAAAACATCATCCATGGGGAGTAAACTCTTTAAACTCCCTCCAGAAGATCTTAAGATGCTGAACGTGAAGAAATTGAAGGCAGCCCTGACCAACTGGCTCATCGATCGACCAGTTTACTATAGTGATGAGTTCCTGGACTGGAGGAAGAATAATATCTAGGACACTAAAGAAAAAAATCCGCCATTGCATTTCTCCATGTGATGTTGATAAAGTCTATTGTCTAAAAAGTAATTTTAAAATGGAACGCCTATCGAAATAATATTATTCATTATTTGAATTAACTCAAAGATTTTTGGATTTGTATAATTAAACTCGCATACATGCAGTATGGTTTACAAATGCAAAGATATAGGGGTATACATCTTTTCTTATGGATTTAAGTAATGTCAACCGGGGCGACTTTGTATTACTTGAGGTTACAATGTACAAACTAAAGAAATTCTAAAAAAATCATATGTTTCCCGTAGTTTATTTATTAGCGAATTTCCCATAGGGAATAAGCTATTACCGTAGGTCTCATGGTAAGACCTAAGTCCGGGACCATGTTACTTTTTCGTTTTGAGGTGCCCAGAGACCAAAAATAATAGTCATTAAAATATATATATATGTGTATATATGTATAGATGTATATGAATGAATGAAATTTATTGCTTCCTTTGTTACAATAGTACAATTTACAGTTTTACATTACACATTACAATATTAAGCCTGTAATATTATAGCTTGCTTAAATTTTACAATATTTTGCATCAAGGAAACAATAACTACCTTCCGTCCCGAGGTATAAACCTGTTAGGGACTTACACAAATAAGTAAGTATAAGCTGAGGTTGGCTACGTGGTCAGCATATAAAAGTATAAAACATTTAAGATAACTTTGAAAAATGATTTTGAAACAACTTCTTACACACCTAGATGAACTATGTTAAGCTATATAAGATACATAAAATGCAAGAAGAAACCAACAATAATAATGTATAGGCTTATTCTAAACTATAGTATTATAAAAATGATTTTGAACGACTTATTAACACCTAGATAAACTATGTAAGCTATATATGATACATAAAATGCAAGAAGAGACCAACAATAATAATGCATAGGCTTATTCTAAACTATGGTATTATAAAATGACTCAATATTGTTATGTTCCAATAAAAATTGCTTCACTGTCCTTGAAAATTTAAAGGGACTCTGAATCCCTTTTAATCCATCAGGTAATTTATTAAAAAATGTAGGGGCAAGAAAGGCATAGAATTTTTTAAACAAAGTTAATTTAGGTTTTGGTACTGTAACATTTAATCCTCTCCGTGTTATTATTCTTTCTGTTAAAATTGCATTTTTATTACCACTTCTATAGTAAAATTCTCTTAACACTTTGTATACATACAAACATCTGAGAGGTAATATTTTTAAAACTTTAAACAGGTGCTCTGTATGTTCTAATCTACGTCTATTTAAAACTAGTCTTATAATACATTTTTGCAGCATAATTAAAGGTCTTACCGATGTGAGGTAAGATCCGCCCCATACACAAAGCCCATATTCAAGTTTAGAGTTTATAAAAGCATAATAAATTGATTTTAATAAGTCAGAGTAGCAAATTGTTTTCAACATATAAAAAATTCTAGTATATTTAATTAATTTGTCCCTCACGTATTTAATATGTTCTTTCCAAGTTAAATTTGTGTCTAAAATCAACCCGAGATATTTAATTTCACTAACCTGTTCTATGAAGGGACAGTCACAATTATTTTGCAAACAACTTGTTTTATGATATTTTAGAGAATTTTCAAAGAAAAATGTACGCCTTGGACTAAATGTAACAAACTTAGTTTTGGGACTCATAACCATGTAACTATCTGTAAACCATGTTTTAAGATCGTTTATGTCATTTTGCATCTTATGTCTCAGCTCAACAATTGAATCAGCCTTATAAAACAAAGCAGTGTCGTCAGCAAATGACACTATCTTGCCGGATAACTTTGCATTACATAAACTATTTACATAAACCAGAAATAAGGGACCAGAAAGTACGGAACCCTGAGGTATTCCATGCCGGAGGTATCTCAAATCACTTATTTCGCCTCCCACTTTAGTTTGTTGTTTTCTATCTGTCAAATACGATAAGAACCATTTTTGTGGAATACCTCTCACTCCCGCCTGATACAACCGATTTAGAAGCATTTTATGATCAACCGTATCGAAAGCTTTCATGACATCGACAAACAAACCTGCACAATATTTACCCTCATTTACACTATTATACACCTCCGACATGAAACATAACAAGGCATCATTCGTGTTTTTGCCTCTTCGAAATCCAAATTGGTTATCGCTAAAATAGTTATTCTTGTTTAAAAAATTTACCAATCTTATCTTAATTACTTTTTCAATAATTTTGGAAAAAATAGACAAAAGGGCTATCGGGCGATAGTTATTTGGATTGCATTTATCAGATTTTTTATGTAATGGAATTACAATTGCTGATTTGAGAATGTCTGGAAATTCACCTTTTTCCATACTTAGATTAATCAGATAGACTAGCTTATCAACAACATTGTCACAAATATTTTTAACTATCACCGGAGTAATGTTATCGGAACCCGGGGCTTTTCTATTTTTAAGTGAATTTATTATCGATCTGATTTCATAACAATCAGTGGGATAAAAGAATATAGAATCTCTTACCGTATCTCCTCTAAATATATTTCGCCTTGGAATGCCCGAGGCATTCAAAGCAGCTTGATCCGCGATTACATTATTCCTCAAGTCATCCGCTACTGTACAAAAGAAATTATTCAACATATTTGAGACAGTTTTTTTGTCCTGTACACAAACACCAGATTCATCTTTCAATATTATAGTAGCGTTATCTTTGTTACTACGTCCAATAATTTGATTAATAGTTTTCCATTGAGCTCTTGGATTATTCTTATTATGTATCAAAATTGTATTATAGTAAGAGTTTTTTGCCAATCGTATTTTATTTATTAATCTATTCTTAAAATGAATATAATCTGTTTTTAGAGTACCGTTATTTGGGTCATTTAACATTTTTTTATACATCGCGTTCTTTTCGTTTACTAATTTTAACAAAGTGTCATTCATCCACGGTTTTAATTTTTTGTGTTTCATTTCCCAATTTCCTTTTTTTACCTGTGATTTATCAATACTATCCTTAATTTGCGAAACGAAAAGTTGAAAAGCCAAGGAAACAGACGGTTGTGTGAAAATTGGTTGCCAGTCTGCAGTTTGTAACAGTTCATTCAACAATCTATAGTTTATACTAAACAATTCTAGGTTAGTTTTAACTTTATTGGTTGTGCGGTTACACTTCACACAGATAACAGTTGCTCGGTGGTCAGTCACATTTGTTTCTACCACCCAGCTCACCGTGTCAATGTTAACACCTACACCATGACGTATAAATATATGGTCAATAAGAGATTCCGATTCTAAAGTAACTCTTGTGGGCTCTGTTATTTTTGATTCCAAACCATGACTTGCCATTTTTATTAAATAACTCTCTGCTTGCCTAGTAAGTGACCCTAACAAATTAATATTTAGATCACCACATATAGTTAAGTTTCTATTTTTACTTTCTCCCCCTATACCATAGTATATGGAGAAAGTATTGTTTTCGTAAAACACTTTGCATTAGTTTGATGATGTATATATCCATTTTGGAGTCCCCTTTCCCCCTATAAATGTATATATTGAGAAAGTATTGGTTTCGTCAAAATTTTAAAATTTGAGTTGTTGGTAAATTTATCCGTTTTGGTGCCCTCTGAGCCCAAAAAAGTGGTTTTCGAGTGATGTCTGTGTGTGTGTATGTGTGTGTGTGTGTGTGTCAGGATGTAAACAGAGCTAGAGGATGCCCTAATCGTCCGATTTTGGTGAAATTTGGTATGTAGGTCCAAACGCACGATAATTCCAGGCGTTTTTTTCATTTTTTTGAATTTTTGATTTTTAAGGGTATTTTACCCCCAAAAACCCTCAAAAATCGTGAAAAATCCAAATTTCTCAAAAACGGCTCTAACGATTTTGATAAAAATTTTGTGGGTTATTAAGCTTAAAATGGTGAATAAAATGACACCACCCACATCTCCGAGAAAATGCTCGTTCAAAAGTTGTGGCGTAATAAGTGTTTCAAAAATCAATTTTTTGGATTTTCAAAATAGCTGTTATTTTGAAATAAATTTTACTTATCACCATTAAATCAAGCTCAAAAAACTAAATAATCCAGTATTTAAAATTTTTGCTCTATGTCAAGTGGTTGCGGAGAAAATTTAATTTTTCGTTTAGCGGTAAACGCAGTACGTTGTTAAAAGTCACAGACGCGCGTAGGGTCAAACTCGCGCTGCTCAGCTGGTAGCTATCCGACTAAGTCATCAAGACATTTATGTTTGAAGCTTTTAACATCTTCTTTTATATTGTTGGGAGAAAGTATGTGTCAGTTAACTGATACCGTTTATTAATATTTTCTAAACAAATACCAAACTCATTTATAAAAACATCCTCACTGAACTCCTGCAGCCTGTATACTGCTACTAAATCAAAAATAATATTTTCTGTAATGGTTAATTCTAAATGAAGGCAATCAGCAGACCTGATATTAACATCATCTAATGTTCTACAGTTTATCCTATCGGATACATAAACTATAACTCCTCCTGCTCTATATAAACTATTACACTTTGCAAATGATGTATAATTAGGTAGTTGAAAAAGGCACAATTCGTAGTCCTCTATCCATACTTCAGAGAGAACAATGACATCTGGCAATAATTCTAAAGTTTGTAGTTTCAAAACAAATAGGTCGAAATTTTTCCTTACACTTCTAATGTTTTGATGAATTAATTTTAAATATTCCGTATAATGAGTAAATAACTCTCTATTTAAATAACGCATTTTAGTTTAGAAATTAAAATAAACAGTATAAACCGAAATAATTGCTATTGATTCAAGTTATGAAAAATGACCAGGAATCGTGCCATAACTGAACAAACACGATAAAAAACTATTACCGTAGTAGCCTAAATATAAAGACACACAACAAACGAAAACTATTTTCGATAGAGTAATCACTGATGGCTTACGTCTCTATTTCGAGCAGCTGCATTTACAGTTTGGTCACTTGATCCAAGGAAGTTATGTTTATCACTGGGTCCCCTTCATTTTTCCGTACAAATATGCGTCCATTTCTCACCCAAACAAAGGAATATCCTTTTTCTTTCTTCAAGGTCCATGCTGCATTCAGAATTTTCCGTCGCGCTGCTGAGAGGCTTTCGTTTATGTAAACAACTTCTGCTGCCGATTCATTGAATCCAAGATCGTGGGTGTTGAAATTGCGTTTGACTCTTCTCTTTTGTAATACTTCTTCCTTTGTAGTACGACGCGTAAACTTGACAATAATTCCTCTTGGTTTTTTGTCCTGCTTTGGGCCCAACCGGTGACACGCATCCACCATTTCTGCTTTTATCTCTACTCCTAGGCAAGCCCCGACAGCTTTGATTATCTCTACGGTGTCTTCATTCTTCTTTTCAGGAATTCCGTTTATCTCCAAACAGTTTATTCTAGAGTATTGCTCTATATCGTCTAAGCGTGATTCTAGTGAGGTTACTTTAGCTTTAAGGCCAGTATTTTCTTGCAACAAATTTTCCAAGTTCTTCTCATAGGCTTTAATAGCCTCCGATTGCATTTCAATTTTCTTTACTAGGTCTTCTATTTTTTCGTGGCAGTTATTGACTGACTTTCCTAATTCATCTTCTAAATGCTTTAACTGCTTACGGGATTCAGTCTGTAACTGTTCACTTTGCTGTTTTGACTCAACTTGCATTTCCATTAGCAGCTTCATGACATCTTCATTACTTGCACTAGTTTTATCGAGTGTCGATTCCATCATTAGGCTATCTCTTCTTATTTTTTTACAGTCATCGCACCTCCATATTTCATTTTCTGTCTCGAGGTAATCCACATCATCTTGTGTCATATTAACACAAGATCCATGAAACAACAGCTTACAGTCATTGCACTTAACTTTCACATTACGGGTAGTTATGTTTCTGTCGCACACTTTGCACTTTTCAACCATTTTCTCAAAGAATAAAAGAAGAAAAAATACTTTTAATGTTGCACTATTGAACGACAAGCCTCACTATATGAAGTCGATACACTTTAACAATCAAACTCGCACAGAAAGCTATCTTATCCGTCGCAAAAGATAAGAGCGCTCCGCCGACCACGTACGTCCATTCGCCTCAAGCTCCAACTCATGACTGAATATGTAAATGACTGACTCATGACTGACTCATATATGTATATACTGTATATATATGTGTCCCTACACACGATAACTCTCTTAAAAATGGTCCGATCGACACCAAATTTGGTAGAGATGTGTAATCCTACGTTTATTCGGATGAGTTCATAAACCAGACATATCGACCTACCGGAAGGGGTGGTTCTGGGGGGTTTTGTACCCCAAAAATGGGGTTTTTGCATTTTTCATTTGTAATTTTTAAAAATTTTAAATTTTATTTAGACTATTGGATTTAGCTTAAAAAAACACACAATTTAGTATTTTGAAGCTTTGTTCTATCTCCATTGATTACCGAGATATTAAAAAGTCTAAAGACAGTACATTGTATTTTTCAGCTCCAATGTTACTCTTATGGAGAATAACGATAAGTTAATATTCCACTTATTAACCAATATTTTTGGATGAAACTTGGTATTTAGCTTCATTTGGTTAAGATTCATCCATTTATGGTAAAAAATCTTGGTTTTAGCGAATTTCCCATAGGAAATAAGCTATTACCGTAGGTCTCATGGTAAGACCTAAGCCCGGGACCATGTTATTTTTTCGTTTTTAGGTGCCCAGTGACCAAGAATAATAGTCATGAAAAATTTTATATACATGTCTATATGTGTGTGTGTGTGTGTGTGTGTGTGTGTGTGTGTGTGTGTGTGTGTGTGTGTGTGTGTGTGTGTGTGTGTGTGTGTGTGTGTGTGTGTGTGTGTGTGTGTGTGTGTCCCTAGACACGATAACTCTCGTAAAAATGGTCCGATCGACACCAAATTTGGTAGAGATGTATAATCCTACGTTTATTCGGATGAGTTCGTAAACCAGACATATCGATCTACCGGAAGGGGTAGTTTTGGGGAGTTTTGTACCCCAAAAATGGGTTTTTTGCATTTTTCATGTAAATTTTAAATATTTTAAATTTTTATTTTGACCATTGAATTTAGCTCAAAAAAAACACACAATTTAGTATGTTGAAGCTTTGCTCTATCTCCATTGGTTACCGAGATATTACAAAGTCTAAAGACAGTACATTGTCTTTTGGGGCTCCAATGTTAATCTTATGGAGAATAAGGATGTGTTAATATTTCACTTATTAACCAATATTTTTGGATGAAACTTGGTATTTAGCTTCATTTGGTTGAGATTCATCCATTTAAGGTAAAAAATCCTGGGTTTTGTACTTATCATGGCAGCAAACCTGCATACTCTTTTCCCATGTTAATCATATGTAGAATAGGCAAACTCTTTTATTTATGGACAGATATTGATGAAACTTACTATATGTCTTTATATGGTCGAAATAAATTTTTTCTATGCTAAAAACCTACTTTTAGTGTCCCCCATGGCAGCATACCTGCATACTCTTTCCCTATATTTATCTTAAGGAGAATAGACATTTATTTCCCTATTTATGAGCACGTGATGAAATTTTGTTTACAAGTTTAGCTGGTCAAAATTAATATTACTAATTTGGAAATTCGCTGAGTACGCAGGTCTGCTGCGACGGTTGGTATTTGTGCTTATCATGGCAGCAAACCTGCATACACTTTTCCCATGTTATTCATATGGAAAATAGGCAAACTCTTTTATTTATGGACAGATGTAGATGAAACTTAGTGTATGGCTTCATATGGTCGAAATAAATTTTTTCTATGCTAAAAACCTACTTTTAGTGTCCCCCATGGCAGCATACCTGCATACTCTTTCCCTATATTTATCTTAAGGAGAATAGACATTTATTTCCCTATTTATGAGCACGTTATGAAATTTTGTTTACAGGTTTAGCTGGTCATAATTAATATTACTAATTTGGGAATTCGCTGAGTACGCAGGTCTGCTGCGACGGGGGGTATTTATTTTTACTTTCTTCCCCCGTACCATAGTATATGGAGAAAGTATTGTTTTTGTCAAAGTTTTCGAATTTGAGTTGGTGGTAGATTTATTTATTTTGGTGAATCCTGAGTCCAAAAAAGTGGTTTTTGCAGTGATGTGTGTCTGTATGTATGTGAGTGTGTGTGTGTCTGGATGTTAACAGAGCTAGAGAATGCTTCAATGGGTAGATTTTGATGAAATTTGGTATGTAGGTCCAAACCCACTATAATTCCAGGGTTTTTTTAATTTGTTTTGAATTTTTTATTTTTAAAGGTAGTTTGCTCCCCAAAACCCTCAAAAAATGTGAAAAAAATGTTAAAACCAGCTCTAACGATTTTGATAGAAATTTTGTGGTTAATTAAGATTACAATGTTTAACAAAATGACTCCACTCACATCTCCGAGAAAACTCCTGTTCAAAAGTTATAGAACAAAAAGAGTTTGATAAATGAATTTTTCGGATTTCCAAAACAATTGTTAGCTTGAAACAAATTTTACTTATCACCATTAAGTTAAGCTCAAACAAATAAATAACCCAGCATTTAAAATTATTTCTCTACGTTAAGTGGTTGCGGGGAAAATTCTATTTTCCTTTAGCGTTAAACGCAGAACATTGTTAAAAGTCTCAGACGCATGTAGAATCAAACTCGTGCTGCTCAGCAGGTAGCTATCCTACTGATCCATCAAAATATTAATGCTTTGAGGCTTTTATCACCTTTTTATATTGTTGGGAGAAAGTATGTGTCAGTTGTCTGATATTGTTGATTTTTTAAGAATGCTTATCACATTGATTACTGGTTTGACACCTTTGGCGGGAATTTGGTGAGTAATAGTAACACAGTTAACAGTCCTGGATCTGTCAAATATTGTGTAGGAAAATCGCATAGAGTCAATTTGACTTTTTAAACTGATCATGGGTGTCTTAGGAAGTGTTTTGCAATTAGGTTTCATTTTCGCATGTGGAAAGTTTACCAACTATGATGTCATCAAGATGGCGGCGAGTGAATTTTTTTAAACACGTATAATATTTTGTATACAATAGGAGCTCTCTTAACCACTTCTACAGGACCGGACTATGGTCGGATAACTAAAAAGGTCGGTTAGACCGAATAATACCATAAATATGTGTTAAAAGTGGTTCATGCAATGATTCTTTTATGATGGCCTTAAAGCCAAGCCACGAGTGTTTTAGGTATCTCACGAGTGGCTTAAAGGCAAAATACAATCGTTGCTTACTTTATCTCCGACTAAATTACTGTAATAAACATGTCAAAAATTTATAGGTTATGGACAGTCATCTATCCATAATGTACCCACACGTATGCCACTTAACCTAATCGTCGTTCTCACTCACATATGTTCACACTATTTTGAGGTTAGATGCATAAAGCAACCAAAACTGAATCATAATGAAACAATTGCTTTTGTGCGGATTGTGTTGTTTTTAAAATTAAAACACTAACCTACTAATTTTGTTAAATGCTGAGCTCTCATTGATCTAGAACATGTATTTTAATTTGAAACCTGTACATTAAAGACCCCACTAAGCAACATGTCTAAATTTGGTTTAATAAGGTATTTCTTTATGATGTTACTTGTAATTTAATTACGCCCTTAGTGAATTTGCCTAAGGTAGAGGCAGATGTGCTTAACGGTTCGTTCAGGGTCTCCTTATTCACCAATAAAAACAGCTAATAAATGAGCTGAAAGTCTAGGACATTGGTGATAAATTTGTGGACACTGAGATTTTTCATGATCTTTTTTCTCTTTGCAGACAAGCAGCTGAAGAACCTGACTGACATGGTGCGTCATCTGATCAGTCCGCTGAATCGGTACCACCTGTACCGGCTGATGACGGACGAACCGGTGCCGCCAGATCCGGCGCTGCAGCTCATGTACCGGACACATTATGGCATCGGCGAGTGGAGTGTGCTCAGCATGGACGCCGATGAGAGGAGCAAGCTTGTCTACTCGCTGTGCTTTGTAAGGATGATAGCAGATACTAAACTGTTACATGGCTTGTTAGAACCTCATGATCCTCTAGTGTTCTACGGTGATTAAGAGAGCTATGAGGATAAGGGCTTTTTAATTAAGCATGAATCTTCCGAAAATTTTTTCCAAAAAAAACCAGTTTCTTTTTCACAGTACAAGAATCATTGATTTATATTTTATAGGCAAAGTCACAATAGGTATGGCCGGGATTTGTGTGAAAACCATCTCGCAACAAACAATCTTTGTGTGATAACAATCTCTTGTGAAGATGTCGTTTCTTGATAGCTGATCATCAGTGAGTGAAATGTAAAAAAAAGTTCATTAATCAAAATATGTTTTGATTGCAGGTTCTGCCAATGCTGACGGCTGGAGAGTGGCAGGAGTTGTTCTGCGTGGTCGCGCCCAAGTGTTCTGAGTTTCTCGAACTCTTCCACATCGTCACCGACGCCCTTCTTTTCTGTCTGAACTCGGCCAAGCTCAGGCCAAACAACGAAACAGTGATCAGCTGTCTCAACTACGCCATCATCAACATCGCCCAAGTTGTCAAGGTGAGTCAAAGTGGTCAGTAAGTAATGTTTGGACAACAAGTAAAGCTGCGATCACAAAACAGTGATCAGCTGTTTCAACTACGCCATCATCAACATCGCCCAAGTTGTCAAGGTGAGTTAAAGTTAATATATAGAGTGTTACCAAGCCATTACAATCACCACAACCAATTTTATTTTATTGGTACTGTACACCATTTTAAAACTTTGTAAACTGCTTGATAAAAAATATATATTACCATACTGGTATAGTTAAAGGAGGATTCATCTTTAGACTGCTGTTGTAAGCGCAAGTAGCTTACAGATTGTTAAAAAATTGCTAATTTTGCGCCGTTCTGAATATTTGTAAATTATTCAATAAAAACAAATTACAATATTTAAAATACAATCTAATATTCTATTCATAGTAGTAAGTTTTTTTTTTAAGTAGTTACAGTGGAGTCCTGAAAACCCAGCATTTGATTAACTGGCAGCCCGAACTCGGCCACTCCTCGGCCGGACGGAGAATCCTGTTGTGATAAAATTGTCAAGAGCCATAGATAGCTTGTCAAGGTTTGTTTTAGCTTGGTGAAATAATTTCAAATGCTTAAGTTACAATAATATTTAAACTTATGTTGTGTTAGCCAAACACCTTTTAAAAAGTGTTAAAAAATCCTGACAACCCCCAAAGTTTCACACTTGGCCACCCACCCTTTGATATACAATAGGCCGAGTTTGCAGGACTCTAGTGTACCAAGACTTTACACCCGGAAGCCATGGAACTCGTTGTAACATTGCCAATGTTCCAGGATGAACTTAACCGTTGGACTAAGGACGACAACGAGTACCGCATCAGCGTGCTGAGCAGGATGTGTCAGCTGATCAACAACTTGCCGCCGGACCGCCAGGAGAGTTCCGGCCTACTGTTGATCAAGGTGTGTGACCTTTAGACAATGCACAGCTATTTATTTCCATTACTGAACTTTACTATGCAAATGGATAGGTCAGAGGCTAATCTTATACTCAAAAATAAGCACTGTTAGTACAGGCAAAAACTTTTTCGTCTGAGGGTTTTTATTGTTTGTTTGTACGATTGGAGCTGTTCCCATGATTGGGAAAAAGTTTCTGCCCTACAGCCCTTCAATGTCCTTATGTTATCCGAATGGAAATTTTTGTAGCTACTAAATTGAAGGAAAACCAGTTGATAACTGTAAATATAAACCAGAGTGTTACATGAAATTTAAACCAGAATGCAGGACCCTGTGGCCTGGCAAGTGAGTGAAGCAAACGAGCTCATCTTAAAAATTTTACAAGTTCACAGGCTTACCAAGCAAATGCTCCGTCCTCCTGGTACTTGACATAAAAATTATACAATTACAAGTCTTGCTTACAATAATTAATTACAATCACAATGTTGCTATTACTATAACCGGGTGTCTCATGTAAGGTGTCTCAAATAACAGTCATGTTACTCATCAACAATTTGTCCTGCAATCTTGAAGTAAAACTATTTACCACTAAATTGACCCCAAGGAATAATTTTAAAAATAGTTTTAAGGTTTTTATAAGTTCAGGGTATTCTAAAAACTGAAGATCACAGGTTCAAATCTTGGAAATTTCAAATACAAACATATGTCATATTACACATCATTAGAAAGGTCTATTCAATACAAACATGTTGGTGAAAACAGAATTTAGTTGTTATCTTTATTCGTTTCAAAGTGGTGGCCTATTGTTTAGTCTATATCAAAATTTACAGAATACCCTGTAATTATTTTATCATTTGTTCTACATAAATATTGAATTAAAATACTTATTTGAAAGCTTTACAGTGATATGTTACAATACCACATTTATTAAAAAACTAACAATTTCAAAATTAACATTTTTGAAAATGTTTACAAAAACAAAACTCAAAAATTCTAAATGCAAACCCATGTCATTTTTTATATCATCTTAAACTCTCGTTGGACTGAGCAAACTTGTAATTTACGCTAATGCCGTATCTATTTTGGTTTTGTGTAGTAATAATGTAAAAATGTTACTTTTCCATATGATTGATTTGCATATTCATTGTTCAGGACATGATAGTATGGAAGTCCTTCTCCCATTGTTGCCGAACAATTAAATTAACATTCAAGTTATATGTAAAAAAGGAAATTTTACGTTACTATTGCAAAACCACAAGAGATACGGCAATTGTGTAACTAACGAGATCCGGAGATACGGAATAGTGTCCTAAGTTCAACGAGAGCTTTAAGCTTTTTAATCAAGAGTCATTTATGACAAATAAAAGAATTACTGGGTATTTAGTATATTTTATTTCGACTACAAAAATTGCCGCCATTTTGAAATGAATGAAGTTTATTCATAATTCTAGATTCTGTTTTCACCAATTTGTTGTATTGAATAGACCTTTTAAATGATGTATGATATTACATAAGTTTGTATTTGAAATTTCCAAAAATAAATCGATCCTGTTACCTCCAGTTTTCAGGACACCGTGTATTTATAAAGTGTTAAAACTATTTAAAAATTATTCCTTGGAGTCAATTTATTAGGAAAGAATTTTATCACAAGATTGTAAGACAAACTGTTGATCAGTAATCAATTTGAGACTCCTTATATGAGACACCCGGTATACAATGTTTCAATGATAGTTGGATGAACGGATCGAAGAGGAGTGAAATCCTCATACTTGACTGTTAGTCGCTCAGTGTAGTGACAAATCCCGATTTCATTGACCGACGATTACGTTCGCAAGAAGCCTCAGATCGACTTCAAACTTTCACAGTATATTTTAGGCGTAACTTGTAAGGTCAAGTACGTTTCTGAAGTTATTCTGTTGAGTAATAAAGTAATGAGACATAATTTAATTTCCCATAAGAAGTGCATTTTAGGCTGTAAATAACGGTGCTTGAGTTGTTTTTTGTCATACATAGAGTAAGCATGTAATAGGGAAACTATTTCCTGGCTGTTGTACTGTAACTAGACTAAATATAATACAATTTGTTATTTATAAAATATTTCAAAATAGGTTATGAATACTAAAAAGATATTTTGTTTATTAACAAACAATAATAAAAAGAAAACATTTACTAAAATAATAAAATTTTTAAAAAGTACCTACTGGTTATTAAATATATTAAATGAAGAAAAAAAACAAAAAAACCTTTTTCTATGTATTTAATATGTGTAATTTGACTGATGTGTTATTTTTTATTTATTTATTTTTTAATAGCTTGGAACTAGGATTATCTGGCTTATGCCTATGTCATGGCTATGTTGCCATTCATCCTCATACGCTTGGAACAAGCGTACTCCTAGTTACAATAGTCTCAAGGATAAACTTAACTGGCATGCTGGGAGCTACACTGGGACTTCCTGCTTCGGGTCTTTTTAAACATTGACTGAAATTGGGCTTGATAAAGACCGTTGTTGCTGATGTGAAGATCACCAATAAAATCTTAATATACACATTAAGCTTTAAGTAGAAATATCATATGTTACATTATTGGTTTTTAGTTTCGCCTTCAAAGTTCAGAGTAGATAATGCTGACAAATGTGCTTCTTCTAATTACTGAATAAGCCAATAAGTGTGTACAATTATGTACAACAAAACAACTTAAAAATCATTTTTCATCACACTGTACGGGAAACAGCTATATTCATCACCAGCTGAGAGTGTAGAAAAACCGTTTTCCCTCTCTAGAGAGGGAAAATCAGCTGTTGATTTTCCCACACTAGTAATTAGTTATGATTACTGACACAAGTAGCGCTAGCAGTGCTAAGAGTATATTATTCCCTAAATCAGCTGTTCTCAATAATGTAATCAGCTGTGTAAAACAGAATCACTGTTTTCATTGTACTGCGGAAATCAATTGAGCATCCACAGGTGGTTTCTTAAACTTGCATTATTTAATTAATTACTATTATTAATTATCTACAGTGTGATGAAAAATATCGTTCATAACTCGAGTAGAAAGTGTTATTCCGTGCCTTGATCGAAATTCCGCGCTCGGCTAAAGCCTCGCGCGTAAACTCGATCTCGGCCCGGAAAAGACACTTTCCACTCTTGTTATGAAATATACTATTGTTTTTACCTAGTGTCAGTAATTAACTCTCTGAATCTTCCTCCAATCCTGCTGGTGTAATTTTTTTAGGTCATAAAAAAACTATAAACCATCAATACGGTTTTTCATGTGGTGTGGGTTTTGAAGGTAAATAACTCTTCGGAACCAAGGACATCTATTCTACAACTGAACCTTCAAATTTCATAAACTTGTGTTGATGTTCAGCTATGTATGCATGGTAGACATCCTCCTAAAAACAAGAACTATCCTCCTTTGTCAAGAACTAATTTCTCTTCAGTCCTACTACATTTATTTAATGGTGGAAAGTAAATATGAGATTGATGAGTTTTTGTGATGGCAGGTGCTGCAACAGCTGCTTCCTGAGGGCAGTCGACGCAAGCCGCTTACCGCACAAGAAATGAACTCGGTTACGGCTTCCATCGGATCCATCAAGCCGGCTAATATTCGGCAAAACCTGTCACGCGAGTTCCTAGAGATGGTTCACAGATAAACTGCAAGGATCTGACCAGCGATCGCGAGGACCATATGAAAACTTTGGGTGTTGCCGGTGATAAAAATATCTGTCGCATGGACAGGATAACTGCTATGTACAGCGAAAATACTCAAAACAGTGACATCTGTGATTTTAGTTTTAATTGGTTTTGTACCGTTTTAGATTTAAGATTAAACAATTTTTAATTTATTTTTCACAATATTCCCGAAAGGTAGTGCGTTTTTAAGTTTTCAAACACTAAAAGCGACTGGTTAAGTTGGATAAATTTTCAAAATACTTTTCATTCAACTATTGTTTTGGTTTAGGTTCAACCAGTGATACTCGCTTGTCTTTTGCATTAACACACAATTAAATGGGAATGACTTGAAATGTGAACTCTGCAATATAGGAGTGAAAGAGTCATGGTGTTCTTCAATATTATTAAGATAAATGTTGAATGAACTTTTTATGTCTTAACACTTTTGTTGTGTTGGAGAGTTGATGGTAAAAAAAGTATTGAAAAGGAACTGTTGTCCGATTAAGTCAGGCCCTGACATGTCATTCGGAGTTTTAAAAGTTTAAAGAAAATTAAATGACAAGCTTAATTTAGGTTTTTTTTGCATTTCTGTTAGGCCTACCTCAGTTTTAAACAGTATTAATTTTTAGTTTTATTGTTATTGTTGTACAATAAACTGATATTTTGAACAACTCGATGTGTTATTTTCAATCCTCTTCTAAAAACGTGTGTTGTTACTTTTGTACCAAGCAGATATGTGTTAGTTTGGGATGAGGAGAAATTTGTACTTATATGGTATCAAGGGCAAGGCTTTACTGGTGATCACAGAACTTTCTAAACTCAATGCCAAAATTTAACACAAAAAAAGTAAAACAAATTTTTCTTAACCTTGAACTTTATAGCCATGATGGTCATCAAATCTACACTATATATTCATTACACTCGCCTACGGCTCGATGGGGGCTCCGCCCCCATGCCCCCTCAGGGGTTGCCCCTGAGTAGTTAAAGCCCAAATTAGAGTCGTCGTTACGTCATAGATATATCTTTCATAGTTATAATTTGAATGCCAGAGCTCAAAGTTCAAGATTTCATAAAAGCTTAGTGTTAATTTGGGGGATACATAGTGTTACTTGGAGATTAAAAGTAAAAAGCAATAATAAAATAATTATTATCTTAGCTTTTTACAGGCTGCGAGTGTATCTTCAATTTATATGTGAGAATTTTTTGATATTTAAAGAATGGTAAAAGAATCGTTGAGGGACATTACGTCATCGCGCAACTAAGAACTTGGTGCAATGAAAAAAGTACAAAAATATCGAATTATTATTAAATTTGAATTAAATGTGTTTAAAGGTCCATTTTTGTAAAAAAATTATTTGTTCACTTGAAAAGAACTTAGCCATTACAAATGTTCAAATATGCTACAAATTTAAACCTGAAAGGTAGAGAAACGGTTAAAACAAAACTTATGTGTTAAAAAGTTGTGGGATCACGCATCTTGGTTACTTAGCGCAAATAAAGGAAATAACGTATAAAAATTAAGAAAATCTTGTTAATCAATAATTAAGTCTAAATTATTAAACTGGTTAGTACCACCGAAGTAGTGGACTGCCAATTTAACTTTACTCACAATTAATACTAATAAAAAGTTTGAAAATTGCTTATGGCTTTTTTCTTTTTTCCCTAGTCTCTTAATTCATAAAAAAACTGTCCCCACTTAGGAAAATAAATAAAAAATTCTAAACATTTCCAAATCGATGCAAAAGTTCACATTAATAACTGTAAACTAAAATGCCTTGCTTGGATAAAATAAAACTATAGGTGCATGGTGGTAATAATAATAAAAATAATCGGCCTGTAAAATTCACCAATAAAAAATGGAAAAACTTATTTTAGATAAAGAGTGTTGATATTGACAATGGTTTTGTCAAATCATGACTTACGAAAACTTATAAAATAATTGTTTATTCTTAGTCCTCCTTAGACAGTAGATCTAGGTTCTTGTATAAAGAAAAAAACATTTGGGGAAATGAACAAATATTTATATATGTAATGTACAGCAATATCTCACCTAAAATAATCAAAACCTTCAATGGGAATATTTTAAATATAAGTAATTGTAGGGATAGAATGGAGTTGTGAAATAATAATGGACTATGTAAATATTCTAGATATCATGCTTAAAAATTGATATGTGTTAAAATTTTGGCCACATGATGTAAGTAGTTGGTGTATTCAAAATGAATAAAAGTGGAATAAAATTATGAGTTTTAATTGAGGTACGCTGTATATAATGAAAGAAAAAAAATACTTAAGAAAGATATTAGAAAATTTAAAAATCCACCGATAATGAGTTGCAGGTGAGGCCACCGAAGAACTGCCCGCTAAGACAGTAAGAAAACCGGCTAATACGAAAATCGCCTGTAGCTCTTTTTTTAAAACCACATCCTAGTCTCCTTAGTTCGTAAAAAAATTGAGAATTGTGAAATCATGATCGATTATGGAAATATTCTAGATATTATGGTATATGGAGGCTCCACCCCCTTTCCCAGAAATTAGTTGCCCCTATTCTTTAATTGCCGTAAAAATCTCAAGCACTGAACATGGTAGTTGAGGCCTCCACCCCATAACCCTCGTTGTAATTTTGTTTGATACTCTAACTGTACTGATTAGGGTTATGAGTGTGGGTTTATGTGTAGTTTCTATGTACCTATTATACCTGAGTACTAGTACAGATTTTAAGTTAAACTTGTTAATTTTGTTTGATACTCTAACTGTACTGATTAGGTTATGAGTGTGGGTGTATGTGTAGTTTCTACGTACCTACTATACCTGAGTACTAGAATAGATTTTAAAAGAAACTATACTGTAGTAAACTAGTCGTCAGGGGATGTGACGCCATGCCTTGCCTCACCCTCCTAGCGCAAAAAGTATGAAAAAAATATCTGGATAAAATGGATGAAAATATAGGATGGCTAAGCTAAATAAACTATTTTGCATAAACTAATTATTATATAAACTATTATTTAAATGAAAAAATAAATACCGTCAGAAAAAAATAGGACAACATGAACAAACTGTTATGAACCCGCTACAGGCTAATCACAAAAATACTATTCGATGCAAAAAAAAATGTATGTTATAATTTAAGAATAATTATTATAAATACTACTCATAAATCCTGTTGGAGTTACAGGGATAATTCAAACATTAGTTAAAAATTAGAAATTTACCTCGATTAGTTGGAAACCAAAGTTTTAGGTCAGTAAGTAACAAACAATGTAAAAAATCGCTAAGTAACAACCAACAATTCAAAACAATCAGTTACCTAACAATTAATTGTAAAACAACAGTATGGCCTAAGAGGTAGAATAAAAGGCATTCATAACACCTCAAATGTCGGTAAAGTAGATTTAGTTCTCGCTTGGGAATTACTGTGTAGTAAGTGATATATGGGTGATATAACTAAACTTCGCTTAATCTACTTTATCGACATTTGATGAATTTCTGATACCCCGATGAGTGAGTGAGTGAGTGAGTGAGTTACACATGCGGGAGTATATAATTTAGATTAGCTTCACATCTTTGAGAGGGCACTTTTTTAACAAAAAATAAACCTGTTTCATACAAACGTTTACTTTGCTAAACTAACATATAATTAATAATTATCGTATGGCTTTTAGTGGAGGGAGATCAGCAATTAACTGATAGTTCTCCTCGCCTGAAATGCCTTCACTTTTTTGTTTTCTATGCATGTGGACCAACGGCTTAACGTGACTTCCGAACCACGGGAGCGGCCAACCGATCTTTTTGTCCCCGAGCCGGGAATTGAACCCGGGCCCGCTGGGTGATAACCCAGAGCTCTACCACTGAGCTACGGCCACTGCCAACTAACATACAGGGTGTCCAGCTTCCACCTTTACAAACTTTTCCAGGTTATTAAGCATGCCAAAACAAACAGAAAAATCATATAAACATATGTCCGGAAATGCTTCGTTAAGCCGCTAGCCGCCATTTTGTTTTTTACACTTAAGAATTTTTATTTCCGTAACGGGTTATTGTATGGAGTTCATATTTGGCATGTACCTTAATCACACCAATGCGCATTTTTAGAAAAAATATTATTTTTTTCCGATGTATATTTTTAAAATGGTGGCCATTTTAAGTTTTTAAACTCAAATATCTAAAAAAACCGTAAATTTTATAAAGATTTTACTAGACACAAAAAAGTTGACAAATTAAATTATCTAAACAGTGATACCAAATTTGTAAGGATCCGACAACAAATAACGGAGTTATGGTGGTTGTAATATTTTTTCTAAAAATGAGCATTTGTGTGATTAAGGTATATACCAAATATGAACTCCATACAACAACCCGTTACGGAAATAAAAATTCTTAAGTGTAAAAAACAAAATGGCGGATAGCGGCTTAACGAAGCATTTCCGGACATATGTTTATATGATTTTTTTGTTTGTTTTGGCATGCTTAATAACCTGGAAAAGTTTGTAAAGGTGGAAGCTGGACACCCTGTATAATAGAAACACAATTAAAATATTGGAAATGTACTATAAGAACATTTTACACAAATTAAAAATAATTGCTCTGAAGAGAGAAATTTCTGTCAAGTGTTTGTCTGTTTATAAGACAACTGCATGTCAGACTATGAGGCTATTGAGAGTCCACTGTACCCCCAATATCTGTCATGAAAACCGCTTTGAATGATATGAAATTTTTGTTTTCCTTATAGGTTGTCCCGATTTTTAATGTGTAAGGTCATCCTTCAATTTAAAAATACTTCTACACCATCTACCCCAAGAGATGTTTGAGCCGTGCCCAATAGGAGATAAGCGCTGGGCTGCCATATTGCACACTTTATTTTAGACTGTTTACTTATAATGTTTACATTTGGAAATGTAACTATTTAAGCAACATGTGATTAATGCAACTAGGCTTGGGGAGTACAGCTAGGAATAAGATGCCCTAAGAACTCTTTCAATTTAAAATCTCCATGAGGGAAGACCACAAAGGTGTCATCCACATATCTCCACCAAATCTTCTGTTTAAGTTGAGTCGAATATTATAGAGAGCTGATTATAGGTCTGAGAGAAACTTCAGGTTTGTGAATTTTAGGTAACCCATACATGTGTGGGATTTTCAAATGATGCGAAACTAAACGGGTTCTTAATTTATAAGAGAAAAACTGTTTATACTTCCTTTGAATGCTTACGACTTAACATTCGAAATTTTCTGCCGGATCTTAGCTGAACTGAGTGTATTAGCCAGCCTGTAAGGTTTCAAAGATTTTTTTCTGTGTATTTTAGAGTGTCTAGTACAACAATAGTACCTTTATCCGCGGGCAGAACTTTGATCGTATCATCTCTCCTAAGAATGGATACAGACTTGAACGAAAAATTGGGCTTCGGGGTGGGAATTTAGTTCAGTAACAGGCTGGCCTCGCAACAGAACAGACTCGCCTGAACAGGAAGTTGGGAAACAGCGGGCTCAATCCCAGTCACAAAGTCCAACACCCTAACTGATTTAGTCACAACAGAAAATTTTAGCCCTTTGGACAAAACAGAAAATTCATTTTGATTTAAATTTCACGAAGAAAGATTCAAAACTTGATTTTTTGTATCCTTTTCCTGGTCTTTTTGTGACGACACATTTACTACTGCAGGGCTTAGTTTCTCTAATTTTGCTTTTTGGTTTACTTTTATATTTTCAGATTCTGTGTCAAATCTATTTTTAATCCTCTGAAAAATGTTCTGAAAATCAGAACCAACTAAAGATGCCAATTCGGTTTTCTTGTTTTCAATGTTTGTTTTGAGGATCCTTTTTTCACAAAAGTGGAAATCAATGTGTTCTACTAAAAGTGATTTTGAAGCTTGAGACATTATTTTACTGGCTTTGAAACTGATGAAAGGTGATTTAAGTTTGAGACCAAGCGGATTTATGTTTTCGTTTTTATACTTGGTAAGAAAAGGTAAGTGGATGGTGTGCCTTGTGAACTATAAGTGCAATTTTTCTGGTTCACTGATTTGATTACTTACTCTGGGTCCGTACCAAGAATCAATTCTTTGTTTAAAGTTCATTGTTGGTGATGGTAAGTTTATATTATTGTTCAGTAAATTGTTGCGGACATTTTCCATCACTGATTAGTGTAACAAATTCACTATGTTTCAGGATCTGAAATCTGATCCCGTCTTAAGATCCCAAAACCTTGTGAATTTGTTTTACCAATCAGTGATGGAAAATGTCTGCAACACTTTACTACACAATAACATGAACTCAACATCACCAACAATGAACTTTAAACTAAGGATTATGTAGATTTTGTATATTAACCCATTTATTTATAGCCAAATTATTTGTTTGAAATTGAGTGCAGCGGCTTATTGCTGCCCTCTTGTAGCGAACTCGCATATCAATGGCCTTCAGTCTTCCCCGCCAGGGGTGCTCACCATTCAAAACCCTAATTCTCTTGCCTAAGCTGCAGGTCGTGACAGCTGAGAAGCCTAAGGTGTACGCATCTTGGCCAGGATGTATATGCCGGCGCAGGTTTGATTCCCGCTCATGACCAAACCTGACCTGGTGGTGCAACTCTTGAAAAGCTTAGCCGATCTGTGGTAACCTTGGTGGGAGGGCCCATGTAAAATTGACCTTGGCAGGCTTGAATGGAAGTTGACAGGCTAGGTTGATTCTTTGAGAGTTATACCTCGGTCAACACGGATTTTGCAACTTTTTACTACTATTTACTGTGTGTGTGTGCTACTACGGCTTTGAAATCTGAAAGACAACCATATTTCCAATCAAAAATGTCAATTAAATTTGTTCTAATGATTCCATATTACATTTTACACTAGTCTTGATTCTAAATGTACAAAAATGTGGCAGTGGGCATAAATGGGTTTTAAACTAGCAGATAACCCGTTCTTCAAACAGGATGTGTGTAATTTATTCACGAATTTTGTACTGTAAATTCATGCACAAGTGCAAGGTAAAAGCTTCAGTTGGGTTTCCACTGTGTCTACAGTTGCATACATGCAAAATGTAATAGCTACCAGCTATTAGATGCTTCAAAATTTGTTATTTTTTCTTTCTTCTAGACAAATGTGTACCATCTGATCTATATTTATTAAAATATGTTTGTATATATATATATATATATATATATATATGTATTTCATCAATGGACTCAGAAACCACTGGACCGTTAGCTATGAAACGAGGAATTTATCTGGAAAATTTCATGGAGAAGGTTTGTAAGCCATTAGTTTTTGTATAGCCCTAAGGGCTTAGCCCCGGAACCATCATAAATGTATCCATGTCAGGGGTTTTTGGAGTCTTTGATCTGAGTTGTTTATAGTTTATAGTTGTTTATAGTTGAGTAGTTTATGAGTTGTTCAACATTTGGCAAAAAAATTTCTTTGCAAATGATTGTATAAACAGAAGTTCCCATTTAAAGTATTGAGGGAGAATTTGTGTAAAAACCTAGATAATATTATAGTCTTGTGACAAGTGAGCGTAGCGAACGAGCTCACCTGAAGGGCAAAATATTCCTCAGGCTGGCATTGCAAAGCATGCCGGGTAACAGCTAGTATGTTCAAAACAATTCACATACAAAACTCCAAAACACCCTGACACCGTTTATGGTGGATCCTCAGGGCTAAGCCCTGAGGGCAAAAAAAACTATTGGCTTAAAAATCTACTCCATTAAATTTTTCATGTATACACCAAGTTTCATTTGAAACGGTCCATTGGTTTTCGAGTCCACAGATTACAGATATATATATATATATATATATATATATATATATATATATATATATATATATATACAAACATCCTCTTTTATAAATATAAATAAATCAATAATTTATTTATTGATAAAATATTTTTTATATCAATTATTTATTTTTATAGATAAAAATGAAATTTTCTAAAGGGTATTCAGGTTTTATTTTAACAATTATCTCAATAAATCAATAAATATAAGTTAAACCCTACCTAGTGAATCTGCGTACCGAATTTTATCAAGCTAAGTCAATATAAGCTTAGTCAATAGATAGTAGATAGCTAGATAGTATTATTGATTTCCTATAAGAATAGCAAGGGAAGCATATTTTGGACAAAAAGTACGTAGGGTTGGCGCCATAAGGGCCTTATAAGCAAATATAAGTTTAAATCTTCCTAACGATTGTACATACCAACTTTTATCAAGATACGTCAATAAATAAGCGGATAGAAGGTTTTTTGTTGATTTCCCATCAGAATAACATGGAAAACATATTTTTGGATTTTCCCCATAACCATTTAGCTAAGTAAAAAATAAAAATAACTAAATTATTTATTTTTTTTAGTTTTTTTAAATGATTTATGTTAAAACTGTTGGATTTAAATATTAAGGTCAAAAAATGCCAAAAACCTATTTTTGACCCTTTTGAAGCTACATAAAACCCTGTTCCCATGGTCCAATCTTTCTGGTTTCCGATCTTATTCAAGATAAATGCTGGCTTACTCCCCTTCCCACAAATTTAATCAAATTCGGAGACAAAAACAGGAAAACTTTTCTCTATTTTAATATTTAGGCCCAAGGTTGATTTTGTTATGTTTAATATGCAAGGAGTAATTCTGTTGCCCTCTGCAATCAGTTTTGTGAGTTTACCTTGATATTTTGACAATTTTTTACATGGCATTACAGACTTTTGATTTTGAACAGGATCATTTTCTTGATTAAAGACTTGAAATATTTGTGCATTTCATTAAATTTCAAATCTCAATAATTTTTTTAAAAATTTGTGGTAACAGTTTCCTTTACACTCAACCCTTTGGTACATAATAGCCAAATTTGAAAGGTTAAGTTAAGTTTTTATAAGGTTAAGAGGATAATTTTAAAAATTAAATGTCAATAAGAAGTCAGCCGTTGTTTTCAACCGAAGAGTGTTGGTGGTTTCCCACTCTTGGCAAAGATCAATCTATACCAGCTATGTCCATTAGCGTTTGGTGATCCTATCCCTTCACTTCTATTCCTAGGGCTCTTCATTGGCCTGGCCCTGTATTTGCTTCTCTCTCTCTTCTGACTCTTGATGTTTCATTTTTTCCACTTTGTTGACTAACGATACACTTGTAAGTGATTTTAAAAATTTCAACAATGTGGACACAAAAATAACATAAAAAATTACTCTGCTTGGTTTTCTTTAACTGTAAAATTTCATAATTAAGTCTGGTAGTTACCGGTATAAGATTTATTTTGAAATACAGAGAATTTTGTTTATTAATATAAAAAGTTTATGACACTATTTTATGAACATATTTCTATTAATAACTACTAAAGAACAACCTGTGTTTTGGTTTGATTTTAAAATGATAATCAAACTACGTTAACCAGTGAAGTCTAGTTAATCGTTAACCATGATCTTATAATTAATTATTATAGCCTAGTGTTACTATATTAAATTTTGGTGTTGCTACTGACAAGAAATCCTGCTAGAAGCACCACTGTTTGTTCAACTTATAAAATTGATTCATTATCTATGATTGGACAATCAAGACAGTTGAATGGCCAGCCACACACTGCAACAGACGAGGCGAGGCGAGGCGAGGCATTTTGACTAAAGGCGTCTTGAGTGACAAAGGAAGCATTCATTGGCGCTTATGGAGCCCCACACACTGCAAGAGGCGAGGCGAGGCGAGGCGCGAAGACGCGGACAGGCGTCTTTAGTCAAAAAGTGCAGCAGGCAAAAATTTCGTTTCGTCGACAGTCACTAACAGTCAAGGCGTCCTGCGCATGCGCAAAGTCACGTGACACCCCTCACTCACCAGCTGTCGTCTGTCTGTTTACAAGCAGTTTTTTATAATCAGTTTTTTACATTTACATTTTTAACGTAATTTTCACATAAATATATTGTTCTTTTTACCTTTTTTCATATTTAAAATTATCACATTATTTTTTACATGAAAAAATATTCTTTTATACTTATATATATATATATATATATATATATATATATATATATATATATATATATATATATATATATATATATATATATATTTATATAATTTTTATATTTTTCTCGTAAAAAACGCGATTTTAACATTTCGTGCCGATTGGGCATGATAACAGTCTCTTCCTCCTCATCCATCATACAACGATTTACAGCAGAGACACTAGTCACCTGTTTGCAAGAAACCACTCCCTTTGAATGGACTTTGAAATCACGCCAATTGACTTGCCTCTTTGCCCTCTGCTGTGTGTGTCCGCTCCGAGACAAGGCAAGTCAAGTGACTTGCCTCAAGTCGCCTTGCCTCGCCTCGTCTGTTGCAGTGTGTGGCCGGCCTAAAGACGCCTGTCCGCGTCTTCGCGCCTCGCCTCGCCTCGCCTCTTGCAGTGTGTGGGGCTCCATAAGCGCCAATATTTCCTCTGTCACTCAAGACGCCTTTAGTCAAAATGCCTCGCCTCGCCTCGCCTCGTCTGTTGCAGTGTGTGGCAGGCCTTAATAACCCATAGTGTAAATGGTGCTTAACTATACTGAAAGAGGTTTAATTTTGACATGGGGTGCTGGTTACCGGGCACTTTATCTATCTTATTGCCATTATAACGGTTTATCAATAAATTATTCTCACTAAACTATTATGTTGTCATGATTTTTACTTTTTTTTTAAACTTATGTTTTCATTACCAGATTCGGAGCTAAGAGGTTAAGGCCAAAGAGTTTACAAAATCTTTAAATTAAAATTGAAATTATAAGACCTACCTTAGCCTACATGAAATTATTGGGCAAATCATGGCCATTCAACTAGGGTCTTATTAGGTATTTGAATAATTTGTAAGAAAGTAAATTGCTCGATTTCGAGCAACGAGTAAACTCGTAATTTAATAATATGGAAGTTGGGTTTTGAATGTAGGATGTTACAGTAACACAAGTTATGTACGGTAAGCATTCCCTGAATTGAAAACCTCCCAACCTCCAAAAGAGCTAAACCTGACGGCGAGTGAGCGTAGCAACCGAGCTCACCTGAAAGGGAAAAAAATTCCTCGGGTTGGCATTGCAATTTAAGTACCGTTGTAAGGCACGGGTTAGTCAGCTAGTCAGCTAGTTAATTATAATTATAGTTAACTTATACACTACATTTTTTCTGATGGAAAATATATTCATTATGTATGTAACGTTATTGTGATTTATTAATGTACGATGTAGGCAAGGGAAATAAATTTATTGTTTAGTACCAGGGGGACCGAGCTTAAGCTCGGTAAAATTACTACTATCGTTCTCACACAAAGCTCGTTCGCTCCACTCACTCGCCCTCTTCCATTTTAAAGACGAGCTCGCTCGCTTCGCTCACTCGCCAAGCCGACGGGTGCTGCACTTTGATATAATTTTCCTAAACTACAGGTTAACACGTTCGCTGCGGCATGTAACCGATCGGTTACAAATGCGTTCCTTCGCATTTGTAACCGATTGGTTACAAATGCGTTCCTTCGCGGGTGCGGATGTATCCGATCAGTTACATATGACAATGTCAAGATAATGCGAATGCTTTTCCTCTAGCGTTTGAGAAGGAAACACATATTGTGCATTAGCGTGTAGGTAAGGGTATTGAGCTTTTAGATTACTTGTGATTAGAATATATTCTACAGGTTTTTAATTTCGCGCTATCGTTGGAGGAATGTAAATATAGTTCAGCGTGGGGGTTGAGTTTCGACATTTATATGCCGCAGCGAACGTGTTAAAGATGTAACACATTGGTTTATATCTACAGTTATCAGCTGATTTTTTTTTTCAATTAATAAAATCTCCATAAGGATAACATAGAAACTTTGAAGGGCTCTAGCGCGAAAACCGGATTTTTCCCAGACATGGGACCAGCTCCAATCAATTTCTGGTGGCCAAAACGCCCATATTCAATAAAAAAATCAAAAATCCTTGGAGCGAAAAAAAATTTACCCCGTACAAACGTAGCTTGTTTTGGAGTATAAGAATAAGATATTTTGATAATAATTTGCCTAGGATTTCCAAGGAAACATTCGGAAGTGAAGTATAGCGATTAAAAAATAAATGACTACGTTACACACGTAAATCCAGAACGGAGGCGCTGGCCGCAATATGACCACTCGGGTGTGCTGCGGCTGTTGCATACCGTCGCCTTGCAGGCGCTTTCGACAACATGTTTTCACGCTGCTTGATGTACTAGGTGGGAGGCCGTCTGGGTGGTACAATTTATGGAAATTACATTTCTCAGTGGTACATTTAAGAAATATTTTGTCTTGTCCATATAGGTATAATACTTGAAAAGATCGGTAGAGTTCAAGGTCACTGTGTAAGATTTAGGAAGATAACAAGAATTTCTGTTATGTACTTTTGCAAAATAGATTTAACGCATAATTGACTGTTACTTTCATCAGCCAAAATCTGTAAAAGTGATTATGAAAATTATTTTTCTACAGAATAATTTCAGTTACAGCAATGTTTTTATTTCCAAAAATATTTACTTCTATTTCTGTTGAAGAATAGTTTGTTGGTTATTTATCTTGCTCCATAAATGCTGATTGCTAACACTAATAACAACGGTTATTAGGAAAATATGTTGTTTTTAAACTTTTTCAACTACAAAATTGGACTTCTGTTTTAGATCAAAATCCAGATTATATTCTGCCAACTGGAGTACCCGAGTGTTTTAAAGCCGAAATTAATTTCTAATTGAAAATTTGTTGAAAAGTGTACATAATTATAACCTCGAATTGTTGTCGATTTCCATGATGAGACTACTTGGCTTTTTCTTTACGTCTACAACAGAACGTGCAAATTCATATGCCTTTTTTCTTTTAGCCCCCATAGAATTGGAATAATGTTTTTTCATAGTTCCTGGCTCATTTATTAATCATATTTAGATGATAACTTAACTTTGGCTTCTGAGTAAAACAAAAGTAGTTATGCTTTCGCGAGAAGGGCGTTTGTAGGCATTCTTAAAAAGCTAATAACAAAGGCTTATTTATTGTTATTAATATATATTGAACTGTGCGTGAAACATTAATTATAAAAAGCAAATGTAAATATGTCAAGAATTCTAAGTTTATACGATATATCTATGACAAAAGATTCTACTTCTATGATAAATCATACATTATGTTCAAAACCTCCTATATACCACGAATAAAACTAATAACATATTATAACGGTAATAGTATATTTCACCACTAGTCCGGAAAGTGACCCATTTCTGGGCGAGATAGTGTTTTACGCGCGAGGCTAAGCCGAGCGTGGAAAACACTATCGAGCCTGGAAATGGGCTTTCCGGACGGGTTGTGAACGATACTTTTCATCACGACGCAATTATTAATAAATGTGGAAGTTTTAAAGGAGGATTATTTTTGTAAATTCTTCGCCATTGGACAAAGTAAACAAAGCTGGAATTCAAAATTTAATTTGTTTTAAACCCAGCTGATTGTTGCTGTACGGAAAAGTTTGTTTACCTTGGACGGAAAGTAATGTTTACAAACATTACTTTCCGTACAGGTCAGTAAAATCAGCTGACGGTGACAGTTTGGGAAATGACTACTTTCCAAGGTCTCAGCTGTACGACAAGTCGTCACTTTCGTATACGGAGTGATGAAAAATTATAAATAACTTTTGTAAATCTTAACATAATCCTTATATTATTAGCTAACTACCTCTCATTGCTGTAAAATAGAATGTAACCCATAACTTTCATATATTAAAAATTAAAACTATGAAAATTACTCTTTCCCCCTGAAATACTTTAATACGGGAATTTTTTGGGTTTCAATTAATTTCGGTTGGTAAAAATGCTTCCTGCAATTCCCATATTACTCATCTCATTCTCCTCCTTTCCCCCTCTACTACAAATCACAAAAATAATCCACCAACAGTGCTGAAGTAAGGTAACGCTGAGATACGGTAACTAAAGTTTGTGTGCTCAGACTTTTGTTACCTTTTATGATTTAAATTTACTTTTCTATTTCAATCAATCAATCAAAACGGCTTTATTCATAATATGCACATTGTACATGAATAGTGTCAGATGAATAACAAAACCAAAATTACATGTTTCCTTCCTTACATTGGTAGGCTATAATTAAATTAAAGCAGATTATACATAACAATAAAACAGTCTTTTTTTAGTATTCTTTAAAACCACAGGTGAATCAGTTGTGTCTAATTTCCAAAAATTCTTCAAAAGAATAGAGTGGAATTTTTTAGCAAGTAATCCCTTAGCTTTATTTTAAAATTGTTTATATCAATCTCATCAATGAATTTCCGAGGGAGGAGATGAAGAAATTTAGTTCCCATGTAGACAGTTTTCTTTTTGAAAAACTCTAAATTGTGCCTTTCTATTCTACGATTTAAACGGATATTATAAGAATGAGTGTTATTTTGCAACAGGGGATTTAAAAAATGTTTGGTGTAATTAACTGTTTCGAGAATGATCAATCCATAAACTGTCAAAATGCCCAGCTCAGCAAACAAATTTTTTACAGAAACTGTCGTTTTTAATTTAAGCATGGTTCTGATTGCCCTTTTTTGTTGAAGAAGTAATTGATCCAAATTCTTTTTTGATGTAGCTCCATAAATGCTGATTCCATAAGATAATGTGACTGAATCATAGAAAAATAAATTGTTTTTAAAGTTTCCAAATTACAAAATGTTGACATCTGTTTTAGGGCAAAGATGCCAGATGACATTCTACCAACAACATGAGTGACATGCATATCCCAACTTAAATTTTCATCGATTATTAGACCTAAAAATTTTGTGTTTTGAACTGGATCCAGGGAATCTTCATCTATAAAAATGTTAGTTGAATTTTGATTTGTTGATTTTCTGGCAGAAAAAGAGATGAATTTTGATTTGTTGGAATTTAGAAGAAGATTTTTACTGTTGAGAAAGTCCTTAACCATTGTCAAATAACCCCTCAAAAGCTGATACTTCGAGTTTTTCTGCTGACTGCCCTGAAAACAGAATGTTTGAGTCATCAGCATATAAACATACACTGCTGCTTCCCTCCTTTAAGGCAGGAAGAACTGTTGGAAGACCCTTTATGTAGCAGAGAAAAAACAAGGGGCCCAAAATAGATCCTTGTGGGACAACATGTTGTATTATTTGTAATTTTGAACATATTTTATTTATGTATCTATTATTAGTCTTGGAAGCAAAACTATCTGAGATGTGGTCTAGTTCAACATATTGCTGCCTGTTTGTTAAATACGATGTAAACCATGCAAGTTCTTTACCCCTTACCCCAAGATTATTTAAAGTTTGTATTAATTTGCTGTGTGATACACTGTCAAAAGCACGTGACAAATCAAGGAAAACACTAATAACTTTTTCTTTTTTGTCTATGGCATCAATGATTGATTGAATGAAATCCACCCCTGCTGTCACTGTAGACTTTCCTCCCCTTAAATTTTGCTGCTGTTTTTAAGTAAGTTATTTGATTCTAAATAATTAGAAAATTGGTTATAGACTACTCTTTCAAATATTTTAGAAAATGCTGGAAGTAAAGAAATGGGCCGATAGCATGATGGATCAGTGCGGTCCCCTTTTTTGAATATTGGTATTACTTTTGCAATTTTTAATTTATCAGGAAAAATTCCAGTTATAAGAGAAGAATTGATTAAATGAGTAATAGGTTCTAAAATAAATGGAATTGATTTCTTAATTATATTCATTGGAATTTCATCACAGCCAAAAGACTTCTTGTTATTAAATGAAAGGATTACTTCTTTCATTTGAAGTTGAGAAATTTGTTGAAATTGAAAAACTAAGTTATTTGCATTTATTTGTACATTAAATGAATTATTACTATCTAAAATCTTTGGTAGAATCAACTGATCCACCGCGGTTACAAAAAAATTATTAAAAGTGTTACTTACATCTTGTGGATTACTAATAACATTGCCACACTTTTTTAGAGTAATGTTATCTTTTACCCATGATTGGTCACTTATTTCAGATCTAATTACATCCCAAGTGGTTTTAGTTTTATTCGCAGAAGATTGAATTTTCCTATTAAAAAATAAACTTTCTCTATCATAAATGGCTTTTTTTAAATTCTTTTCTCTTTTTATTTTCTTCTATCTTACATTTAGTTGAATTTTGAGAAGAGCTAGCCAGATTTAAAGTTCTTAATTTTGTATTAAGTTATGATAGCGTTGGGTAGGAATTGTTCAAG
Source organism: Neoaliturus tenellus (assembly GCA_030545055.2). Classification (NCBI taxonomy): domain Eukaryota; kingdom Metazoa; phylum Arthropoda; class Insecta; order Hemiptera; family Cicadellidae; genus Neoaliturus; species Neoaliturus tenellus. Next base: position 264,730,672 of record CM061531.1, read on the forward strand.
TTATGGAAATCTTCGATTTGTGATTATACTAGGCGGCACGCAATTGTGAGGTCAAAATTTAAACAGCTGGCAGCTGATTCCCATTATTCTTATGGAGCGATATTGTCAGTTTTACTTTGTTTTGATTTTGACCTACGCTCGCAGTGGTTAATAAAAGGGTTATTAGATAAATTAAAACGCAGTGGTTGAATGTAAGAAAGAAACATTTTATTAAATAATTACTAACCTAAACGCACATGATACAGCAACAGCACAATCCATTATTAGGACACACTACAACAGTAGACTCAGCCATTCAGATTTAGTTGCATAAAGAAGAAGAACATTATAGATTGTGGGGCGGTATATACTATAAAAATGATTAAATTTACTTCTTAACAGTTAATAACAGCTGGATGGTCAACACAAATCGGCAACACTGCGGAAAATTCAGGCTCGCAATTTCGTAATGATTACTTTAATAAAAATTTTTACTGTATCATAGGATAGCAAATTTATTCTGTTGTGTATTTTCGTTGTTCATTTACATTTTGGTAAACCTAAACCTTAATAAATTTCTAATCAAATGAATGTGTCTCAGATTTTTACTTAGAAGTATTGTTATAAGTAAGTTATATGCTTGAACTCTTTAATTTCAACAATATATTTTATGTCCTTTTCTTACCATCGACTACTGGAAAATCTTTAAGAATATATTGCAATTAACAACTGCAAAACGGTATGGAATCACCTTTGCAAATAAATTCAGCTATACAGGGTGTCCTTTACAAACTTTTCCAGGTTATTAAGCATGCCAAAACAAACAGAAAAGTCACATAAACATATGTCCGGAAATGCTTCGTTAAGCCGCTAGCCGCCATTTTGTTTTTTACACTTAAGAAATTTTATTTCCGTAACGGGTGGTTGTATGGAGTTCATATTTATCATGTACCTTAATCACACCAATGCGCATTTTTAGAAAAAATATTATTTTTTTCCGATGTATATTTTCAAAATGGCGGCCATTTTAAGTTTTTAAACTCAAATATCTAAAAAACCGTAAATTTTATAAAAATTTTACTAGACACAAAAAAGTTGACAAATTAAATTATCTAAACAGTGATACCAAGTTTGTAAGGATCCGGCAACAAATAACGGAGTTATGGTGGTTTTCCTGTAGAAAAACACTGATTTTGCACTATGATTAATGCCAAGTTAGGTCATTTTAAGAGAAAAATCTCAGTAACTCCGTTATTTGTTGTCGGATCCTTACAAACTTGGTATCAATGTTTAGATAATTTAATTTGTCAACTTTTTTGTGTCATATACTATTTTTATAAAATTTGCGGTTTTTAAGATATTTGAGTTTAAAAATTTAAAATGGCCGCCATTTTGAAAATATTGATAGGAAAAAAATAATATTTTTTCTAAAAATGAGCATTGGTGTGATTAAGGTATATGCCAAATATGAAATCCATACAACAACCCGTTACGGAAATAAAAATTCTTAAGTGTAAAAAAACAAAATGGTGGCTAGCGGCTTAACGAAGCATTTCCGGACATATGTTTATATGATTTTTCTGTTTGTTTTGGCATGCTTAATAACCTGGAAAAGTTTGTAAAGGTGGAAGCTGGACACCCTGTATAGAAATATACATATTCAAATGCCAATGTAACTTCCAGCAGATTCAACATTAGATAAAAATGTAATATGTCTCCCGAATAAAACCAACAATTTGTTTGCGCAGTTTATTAAATGCACTAACCGGCTGGGATAAACGGGTTAATTTGTTCTCGTGATGGGAGCGGTGAGTGGGGAGGGGGAGGGAGCGCCATTCAACAATAGAACAATACCGCCTGATACAATCCTGCCAATTGGATAAATATTCGACTTCCGCTCTCTCTTTTAATTACTGTCGTATTACAAATAACGCCAGTGATGTACATGTGTCGCTGCTATACAGAATGGCTTGAAAATACTGGCCCGAACCTCACCAAATTTGGCTTTTTACACCAATAAAATCCAAGTTTACCACATAGTATAGTACCATTTTAAGTTTTATGATTGCGTGTGTATTTTTTATCTCTTTCGTGGGTTAACATATTTAATTACATCCACTATTGGGTTTCAATGCCTTTATCTTTAGTTTATAATGGATACATCTTTTATGCAATTAATTACATATCATGCAATAAAATTGTGAGGTAAATCCATCCAAGCCTAAAAAAGAAAAAGAAAAATAGTGCTGAAAAGAGCAGTCCATATAGTGAAAGGACTGATCTTCTTCACGAGAGGAGTCTAGTATTTAATGTGCCAACTATGATTATACAGATAGTATGTATTTTCATTAGTATAAATATTGTCGATCGTTTAAACTTTAACTTCTAGTCGGCGTTACTATCTAAAACGTTCTTAAGAGATACAATAAGTACCATGTTACAGATATCGCTATTTCAAAATGCTGGTCGATGTTAATTTTTAAATAAAAGTTAATATTCATGATTTTGTATTAATGGCATAAAATTTATAAATAGAGTATGTATAATTTAAACGTATAAAATAAATATAGAATATATTCAAATTAAAAATATACTAGGTATACAATGCAGTTGTCTGCTTGCAATATTGAGCGGAGCGACTATTTTTTAAATAAATAATAGCAAATGTTTTAGAGGTAATTCAAGTGAGCTCGTTCGCTACGCTCACTCGCCATCAGGGTTTAACTCGTTCGCTGCGCTCACTCTCCATTTGGGTCAGCTCGTCCGCTACGCTCACTCGCCGTCAATTTAGTTCGTTCACTGCGCTCACTCACCTTTTGGGTCGGCTCATTCGCTGCACACACTCGTCGCCAGATTTAGGTTGTTCGCTGCGCTTGCTCGCCACAAATCTGCAATATTCTAATAATGTTTAATTACGCAGGTTTGCTGCGACGGGCTATTATATGTTTACAAGATATTAAATGGTGCGTCGTCCAAGATTTGCACCTCCTCTCCTTAAAACGTGACATTTCATTCACGTACAAAGGTAAACTAATTACTAAAATAATCAAAACGACAAATTTCACATAAAACTATTAGTACTGTATTCACAAACAGCTGATAGTAACAGTTTGCAGTTAAATTTGATCCTTATAACAGCTGTACAATCAACACACAGTAAACAAACCAAATAAAATATTTCTCCTGTTAAATAACATGGTAACTTTAAAGGGCCGTAGGGCAGAACCCTTGTGTCCGATTTATACCATTTCAGATTTATACCTTCCCATGGATGGTTACTATGACCGAGCAAAATTTCGTGAGGATCACTCCAGCCGTTCAGGAGGAGTACGTGTAAATAAAAAGCCAGAGTGCAGTATAGGAGCTCCCCTCAGTAAATGCTGAACTAGAAAATATGATTTCGGAATTTAACGTTTTCAAAACCTCCTTCGTTTTCTCTGTACTCTGAGGAATTTGAGTTGTGTTGCATTTGATAAAAATTGTGTAAATTGCTTTGCTCAAACTGAATGAAATTTTGTTATAGTGTGTAAACCTCTTCAAACCGAGTCCCGATCGCGACATGAATTGTAGAATTAGAATTGCAAATGTTTACGGGCACCTAAAGATTCGACCAAAAGTTTTCAAAAATATTTCACTAGCCTATATTTGATTTCAAAATAAAATACAACATAACCTTATTTATAAAGTAAAACGATATTAGGATTTAATAACAACACGTTGTTAAGTTTTGTAGAATTGGTACTGAATAAGCTACCTAGTAATAAAACCACCGGTTCTGAAACTTGGTATAGTTAACACAGACATAAAAGACACACACTGAACACTCAGTGTTGTATAGGTCATCAGGATATTGGCGTCTCCTCGTAGCCTATTGGATGAAAGCACTGCACACTAGTTCATGAACTTGTGATACTACAGTAGGCCTATATGACCGTCACACACCCTATATCAGATGAAGAATACATTTGAACTGTAGAATATGAAGGGGCAAAGGTATACGGTTAGGCCTATACTCCAAGGCGATAAAGAAAAACAATATTCTTTATTTATATCATAGTTTTATTTGTGCAAAATTAGCATCTTAAATTCAGATAAAGACAATTTAGAACTACAAGGCGATTAATGTACGTGTGCCACTTGTTTTATTAAAAAATTATAAGAGGTATTAAAAAGTTAACCGCCAACAAACATTAATGTTTTAGATTTTTTATTAGCCTATATCTATTGTGGTCGGGACTACGGAACTCGGCACCAGTTCTTAGTCGCTATAAAAAAAAAAAAAAACAATGAAAGTCGGCACCCGTCCCGGGAGCGGCCGCCATGACACCATGAAAGTCGGCACCTGCCACGCCGGTTCCTCCTTCCACTTTTACCTCCCCTCACGCTCATACCCCGTCATCATTATTCACTCTCTGAACATTACCCCCTGTGATAACTGAAACCCCCAATGTCATTACCAACTCACGGACAAGGCTTATTTGCATAAAATTACAGGCTATGTAGACGATATTAATCTAGAATATATTTTATTGACTATCTACACAATTTAGGAATCATCCTTAAATTAATGGTTTTATTGACGTATAGTTAAGTATACATTTTTTACTATCCATAGTTGTGATTTTCATGTTTCTCGTTAATAAAACTTTGACCACAACATATATTACACGATAATATAATACAATATAATATTGGTGGTATACAATATTAATTTCACCCGTCAATTTATCAACTTAACATTTTTACATACCCCCCCCACCCTTCTATTGTACTAGGGGGCCCGTGCAGCGCTATGCGCTGCATTTATTAGAGTAGGTGCCGGGTGATCAAACCTTGCTCCAGCATGGTAATAAACCGAGTTACTTTGGAAATAAAAATTAAATTATAGTGAAAATCAGATAGTACCATATTGGTGTTTCATCAATCGATCTTCATCACTACTTAATTCTCCAACTTCCCATTGTGATAGTGTTGAGATTACGTGGTTGTTCTTATGCCGGTATCTCTTTAGGCCTCTGTCTAAACACTTATAAAATTTAGAATAAATTCACAGATTCTAGATCTAGATAGTTCAGCACACATAAAACATAATGACAACAGAATAAAAATCAACATTTCATTACAGCTCATCCCCGTTGAGTTATGCAGCACCGTTTGAGGTAGTCGTCGACACAGTGAATGAGTCCACATCACTATTTATAAAGAACTAAATCCTCTTAAAACTTAATTTTCAATGGCATTAAAAAGTTTAAATAAATAAATCACAAACATTAAGACAAACTACATCTTTGTGGGTGTGGTCCATTTTGATTTTGTGATGTGATATTTATATTTTGGTTAAAAAATTTCTTTACACAAACCATTTTTGTAATAAGATTGTTATTCATAATGAAGGTATTTTTTTTTAATTTTGTCTCTTTTTAAACTGGCGTTTAATATGTGTAGCATTCTGCATTAAATTTTGTTACAGTATCATATAGTTAACAAACAGGTTATTACACCGATAACCTACCCCATTTCCTATAGTTCATAACAGTTTGAAAACCCATGCACACAATTTTAGTGTTTCATTTTAATATTTGTTGAGTTTCGTTATTGTTTCAATACCAAACGGACAACCTAAATAATACCCTTGTCAAGAATCTCAATTTACAAACTTGCTTTCGCACAGAGAAATTAATTCGTCTAGGGTTAAGTTACTTAAGGCTGGTATTGCACTATCATATTTCTATGACATAGATCTATCATCATATATCTTTGATCAAAAATATTACAGTGTAATAGGTCAAATATTATAATAGTTCACCTATAATCAAATGTTAATGACATATTATCAAATATATGATAGAAGATATATGTCATAGAACTATGATAGTGTAATACCGGCCTAACATATTTTTGTGCCCAAATACACGTAAATGAAAAGTTCAACTAAAATCTACCCGCTACATTTTCAGAAAAAGTTCAAACATCACAATTAAAAGACACTCCTAATATTAAAGTATGAAATTTATTGTGTTGATATTACAATACAATTTGTATACAATTGCTGGTTCAATTTCTTCTATTTAGCTATTAACATGTGTTTTCTGTTTTACTATCAACAGCTGTTTTATTTTCCAATTCAATATAAATTGTTTCCCATGTTAATCTTATGGACAAAAAATGAACTTTGAAGGCTTCCCGTGGGCTTCAGAATTAAAATATCAAAAATCTAAAACCTTATTGCAAAACTACAAACTGAGACCATTCTTTTGACACCTCAAACTTTAAAATTGGTCCACAAATAAGGGAGGAGAAGCGTTAACAAAAAAAGGGCATCACGTATTATATATATATATAGAATAGATGCCTTTTTTATGCAACACTTAATTTAAGGCCTTCTTATTATTTTTTATTTCTCTGTAAAAATAATAGTTAGGGATCTAGAACCTACTGAATTTCTACTTTAGTCCCCCAAAAAAATAACATGGGACAAACTTTCATTGGCCGTATCTCCGAAACTAATTGGCTGCTACAAAATGAAAAATAATCAGCAAACAAATGTCTTAGTAAAATACCTTTTAAAAACATTCATTTCATTATAAAATGGTATTTCTATAAGTTTTACGAATTTACTCCATGCATTTTATGAACGCCTACTCCATTCTGCATAGTAAGATAATTGTTACGTGAATGATAATAACATTTACGAGGGAAATGTTCTTTCTAGATGTTCTTATTATTGTTTTATAAGCAATATTGCATTTGAAGATTTGTATAACGCTCTGTCGGTGTTTCAAATAAAGTATCAAAAGTAAAGTATACAAAGGATATTTAGGCCTACCCGTACAAAACATTAATCATTAGATAAAAAGAATTAATAGTTAATGACGAATAGTTTATTCCAACTATTTTGTTACAATATCTATTTCATTTTGGCATCGTTAGACCTTGCAATGTAAAGATCGTAGCTCTTAAAATTGATGTACAAATATTACAATGTTACGATCCTGAAAGTTACTTTTGTAGAGTTGTAGAATCTGATAAGTTTTTCAGGGGAAAATTCTGCCCAGCATGTTATTACAATATCTAGAGTCCGGCTAATCCGAACTAATTGGGACCGAACGCTGTTCGGATCAGCTAATTGTTCGGATTATCCGAAATAATTCAATAAGGGAGAATGAAGCAATTTAAACGGGTTTACGTGTTGTAATATTAGCGAATAATACACAAAAACCAATTTAAACAGTGCTTTTACCCTTATATAAGCAAAACCAACAATTGCACAGTCCATAGCAGACAGCACAATGGCCCACTGCACATAATTTTAGGATGTGATCACAGAGCGAGCAAGCAGCGTGTGCTGCCTGTATGCATGGCGTGAAGATACTGTTCGCTCGCGCCCAGCGTTGCCAATCACCTGTCATCAACTTACCCTAGATCCTTGACAAAATTGCCCTCAAATACCCTCAAAAACACCAAAATATCGGAAAATCAATAATTTTACCAACAATCTAAGTTGTAGTATACAAGAATGATTAATAAAAGTTCCTCATATAAGTGTATCAGCTGTTCAATTGGTATTCGTTTTTCAAGTGATATTAATCACTCTTCTATTAAATCTACTTTGGATTTCGAACCATTCCCAAAAATTCACACATTTGAGTCAAACTTTACAATTTTTGTAAAATTATCCTTCAATCCTAAAAAATCATTACCCTCGAAGGTCCAAAGTACCTTCTAAAAGGGTAATTACCCTCGAATTGGCAACGCTGCTCGCGCCTAGCGCCACGGACTGTATCCACTGCCAGCAGAGACTGTACTGCCATGCGCGCAGATGTGATGTTTATAAGAAAATGGCGGAACTACGCGGCAAAAAAACAGACTGACTAAACTTCAACAAAAGATGATGTTGGACTTTTTGGTCAATAGCAAATAAATTAATGTTACTTTTATGTGTTCCAGTATTAATCTACTACGTGTGCAATACTTTTTACAGGGTAGGCTATACCGTATTTTTTTATTGTTTACATTCTTTTGTTTACGTTGTGTAAATTTAGTCCAAACACGCAAAACTTAATATTTGTACAGAATATTCCTCAATGGAATAGTTCGTTCTAATTTCTTTACCACAATTCTTATCTTTTCCATCAAAAATTCTATTTTTATTACGTAAATTATATTTTTACATTAATGAAAATGTTTTGCAAAATGCGTCCGGAGCTTGTTCGGATTAGGCGGACGTTCGGATTACCCGTGTTCGGACCAGCGGGACTCAAGTGTACTGTTATTTCTGCTGAGATACGTTTCTTTGTTGCAAATTTGCTAACTAAAGATATCTTTAAAATAAAGTAAACCAAAAATGCATGTAGAAACATCCACAGTATCCAAATTTATTAAAAGTTTCCCCATTCGGTTGGCCTCCAACCCGTTCCAGCGGCTGCTTTCACGATATTACCGCATTGAGCCTCGAGACAATGGTTACCCCAGGGGCTTGATGCTCTTTCATTCGCTTCCTGAAACGTGACGTCATAGCTGGTAATGTAACGAGACTGTTATAAAGTTCCGTCACCCCCCGGCCCCCCTCAGTCTTGCCAAAGTTATTTTTAGGGTTTGAGCACCTACACCCACGTTTATGGTTATACTCAAGTGTGTTAAAGTCGGTAGATGAGACGAAAGTAATGGCTCAGCGAGGGCATATATTGTGGTTGTCAGCGTGGATTGAAAAGTAATACGGAGCGTATGTTTTCATTTTTTTATAATTTCGTTTTCAATATTTTTTTAACCTTCGTGGTATATTTTCAGGAAAATACAAACCAAATTAGTCAGGTTTGAAATTATATTATTACAGACAAAGGAGTAAATTATAGTTACTACAATCAGCCAGAATCACGCAACACGAGGTCAATTGTGAATTTATATAATCCTTTGGATGTATAGTTACTTAAAGTTTTTATCGTAAGTTCGCTTGATATTCGTGTTTTGTTGAAAAGACAAATTGGGAAAACATAAATAGTAATAGAAAATTAATAATACAAATTATAAAAATGTATTTTTCTGAAATTTAAAGAATGAAACTGGCTTAGTTCGTGGTTTGCAATGAGCCAGTATCGCAGTAGAGATGGTGGGACGGGGAAGGGGATGATAAGGGTAGGTGGGTCAAAGTTATCAGTGACATCAGTATTTGGCGGGGACAGCTACAGCAGGGCAGTGATATGCCGTAGTGATAACCGCCGCCGGCCCGCACACCGCCACGCCGCGCCGCACCGCCGTGCCGACCACCGTACCAGCTGGCCCGCGGTTTTGTTGCAATACTTCATTTTGAAATACATATTTACATACAGATGTCGCCTGATTTTGTCAATATCCTATGTATAATAGGAGGAGTGACAGTGGCGATGTATTTTCCATCTAGCGGGTATATTTAGCTTAAACGTTGCATTTAAAAGTGTTTTGGCCCAAGAATAAGATTAGAAACAACTTCAATCCCTAGAAAAACTATTTTTGTCTCAAATCTATACTTTTTTAATACGCTAAGGGTTTTTTTTTGTATTTGGAACCCCTCCCACAATTTCAAGTTTTGGTGTCATTGGATAGGGTTTTAGTAGTTTCCGCGAAAACTGTATAAGAATCGGTTCCTCCTAGGGCTATGCCTTACAGGCTTTTAAAGTTTCAATTTTAATCTTAAGGAAGAAATATAAAATTGATTGAACCATTTGTCAGCTGCTGTTGCTGTATAACGAATACCAGCAGATCAGGACGAACAGATATTTCAGTTATAAATTTGTTTAACTAATTTGGTCCAGACGATCCACATTAACTAAAATTATGGTCGAATTTCGACCAAAAGGCGATCACTATAGTAGGATTCACGAAAATAGTCCGATGAGGGTTGACAAATTGTTGCCAAATTTACTCTGAAACACATTTTTATTCTGTATTACACATGGTGAACATAACAAAAAATTACAATATTGCAGGGCGAGAGCGGGTGAGGAGGGACCCAGTCATAGGCGTGCGCACGATGGGTGCCATGGGGAAGCTACCAAAGTCGGACAGGGACAAAACCTGACACTTTCGTCTGGCTCGGTTGGGACAAGGTCTGACAAAGACAAGGCCAGACAAGGACAAGATATGACACATTCCACTCCACATTCCTGAGGTGGCAGGTTTTGTCTGGACCGGTCCGGACAAAGTCTGACAGTTTTCAGTTTGGCCCGCCGGGGACAAGGTCTGACAAAGACAAAACCAGACACATTTGCCTCCCACACGCCTCTGCCGATGCGCGCCTCGCCGAACCGCCCGCCGCCGGTATTTTATTTCTGTAAATACAGGCTGCTTTATATGAGATGTATTTCTTATAACCTATGATTTAAAAAACAATTATTGCAAATAGTACATCGTGTTGTATTTGTATTTACATTAAATTTATTTTTATTCTTCTGATCAGTTTTCAAAGATTTTAGCGAAAACACGATATCACGGTAGCCCGGGAGCATGTTACTTTTTTATTTTTTATTTTGAAGCCCCTATAAGCAAAAACTCCTTTCGTTTAGATTCATATATATCTTATACTCCAATACGAGTAATTTATATTTTTATGTAGGTCTATGTATGTCTGTTTGCACACGGACCCCATAAACGGCTCTAAGGCTTTTAGATACATCGTGCACAATGAATATCAGTACCGGTATTTTTTTTTTTTTTTTTTGCTCGTTTAATTCCTATTCATAAAGGTCTAATTTAATCGAATTTTAAAAATAACTTTGAACAAGCATGCACCAATATCACCATTATATTGATTTCTCATACGATGCACACAATCTGAGAAAAATAACGACAAGTTTTGTACTTGAATATATCTATATACTATTATATAATTCAGTTATACAGTATACAAATTATGTGTTCCATAAGACATACATTGAAAACGGGGATTTTCAAATTTGTTATTTGGAGGCAACTTTTGTCTGAATATATTGAGTAGGCCTAAAGAAATGCTTAACATAAGTTTGTAGGAAATTTCATTTTCTTTTTCTGAATATCAGTCAATTGCCCCACCAATTAAAGTTTATTTCAGTAAAAGCTGAGCAACCTCAGAATTTATAGTTGTGAAAAAATATTGAATTAGTGATATTTTTATTAAAATTTGTACAACCAAATCTACTGTTCTATGGGACCGATTTTATTAATTAATGGGTCATTGGAAAGCTTCTTCCGTGTATATTACTTGCTTTACAAGACAACTTTATGTCACAATTGTGTGAGAAATTTTACAGTCTCAAAAGTTATAGTTGCATTGAGACATTCAAGACTACCATTATACATTATGTGAAAATACCATGTTTATAATTTCTAAGGTTTTTTAGTTATGCTTCATTACAGTCAGCCATGTCACCGATGATCGCGGCGAACGCATCTTCGCCCGCAGCCCAAACACCGGGCCTGCTACACGCACTCAGCCAAGTAACCAGCGCGCTACGGTGGTTAGGTTATGTTTGTTATTTTTTATGTTTTGTTATTTTTTAGTTTGTTATTTTTTTAGGTTATGTGATACATACAGTTTAAAAATACTTTCACTAACTTAAAATGAATCACACGATAGCGATAAGTCATACGAAAGACCTTCTAGACAACTATAACCCAGCGTCGCGGCCTCGGGTGGAGATGCGTTCGCCGCTATTATCGGTGACATGGCTGACTTTAAGGACTCAGAACTAAAAAACCGTGCCGGTAAAACTAAGAAACGTGAAATTTTCACACAATATTCAGTAAATACTCTTTTCACAATTGATGTATTTTTAACACATCAAAATTACTGTTCAAATTGATGTTGGTGAGAAAATACTGGATTGGAGTTATTTCACTATGAACAACTAAATCTACAGTTTTACTGCACCGATTTTGATAATTAATAGGTTGTTGGAAAACTTCATCCGTGTAGATGTGCAAATAATTATAAGAAGTCTATTTTTTAAAAGATTTATGGTGAAATAGTAAACAAATGTGATCTACAAGATATAAATTGAAAACGTGGGACATCACATTTATTTAATTGGGAGGCAAGTTTTAGCTGCCAATATTGAGTATTTCAAAAAATGCATGGTGGCAATATGTAAGAAATTTAATTCTCTTTCAGAATATCACCATCCACTTAATTTGATTTCCTTGAGGACTTTATTAGTTGAGAGGACAGCGCACAAAATCGTCGGGCCTTGTGTCAGAAAAAGTGTCAGGTTTTGTCTGGACCGGTCCGGACAAAGTCTGACAGTTTTCAGTTTGGCCCGCCGGGGACAAGGTCAGACAAGGACAAAGTCTGACACATTCTATTCCGCGTCATTAGGCGGCGGGCCGTCTCGGACAAAACCTGCCACAAAAACCGTCAGACTTTGTCCCTGTCATACCTTGTCCCTGTCAGACCTTGTCGCGTCCCCGTGCCATGGGTGCCGCGGCACCCACGGAAGCTCCAGACTGGCCTGAGGGGGGCGCCATTGGCGCAAAAATCACAAGATTTACTTAAAATTTTAAGAACTGTACGAAAATATTGATTATGTTTTTAAATATAGTTAAAATATATAGTAAAATGAAAAGTAATGTTAAGTTACATAATTTATGTTAACAAAATGATTTATTAAAAATCACAAACTTTAAATTGATCAGTCAGATGTTTTGAGTGTATGAAATTCGGCAAGGAACATGTGCGTGCGAGTGGTGTAGCTCAGCCGTTCCATTTCTCAGAAGGACGGGCAGGAAGTGAACCATTATGTCATATCTGCGTTTGGATTTGTATCAAATATTTTTTATCTTCTTTTATTATTCAAAAGGAACAGGAATAGATATACCTCTCCATAATTCCTCTTTCATTTGAGTTTCTTTCTCAGCAGAGGTGGAGTGTAGATGTATATATGTTTTCGTTAGCGTTTGATGACATCGTGGCATGTAACCTTGGAGGAATAATATATATTATTCCTCCAAGCATGTAACGAAGAAATGGAAGGTAAGTTTTTGGTTTAATGAAGTTAGATTATTAAAATAAAAGCAATCAATAACGTAGGCTCTTAATAATTATGTTTTCGTTTTCGACCGTCCAAACCCTGCTCCCTGTCGTTTAACTCGTGATAAAACTGACTTTCACACCCAAGCTCATGCGTTGTTGGTACCGTGTTAGTCGTAGACTGGTAGGCCATAAAAAGGTCGATACTGTTCATCAAATGTTTAAAATGAAAAAAAAAACTATGAATTAGTTAACAAAATTCGTTTTATAAACAAATAATAAATATATTCATAGGAATTTAGTTTATTATGTTCAGCTCTTTCTTCTTTTGTTTTTTACGTTTCCGGTATCCTGCACTACTTAATTTTGTTCACATCTTAAACCAGAAATTAACTCTAAACATAAACAATTTTTAAATATTTGGAGGGACAGGGACGTAGATGTACACAGTACTGTATCTCGTTTGCATACTGATTAAAAATATTGTTATTAAAATATCATAAATATCTAACAATTGGTAAGCTCCTTTCAACAATACACCTGTGTAGACTGTGTGGGAAAATTTTATCTGAGCTGTTCACAGGGACGTCCGGTATGACGAAGTTCTGATTAAGAGAATTCAAACTTTAATACATCGTCTTAAGACAATGAATAGGCCTACACGGTACGGTAAATATTGAGCATTCGACAATATTCAGTCTTCAATTGCTCAAGTGTACCTGAATTGTTTTAAGTGATTTTTAAGTAATTTTATTTTTAATTTGGAACAAATCCATCTATTTATTTGTGTTGTTAAATCTGCGGCCTTTAATTTCATAGAAAAATTTCAATTTAATGGACGAAATGAAAAGATAATGTGGAGACAACACATTTGTAAACGCTAAAAAAATGCGAGTTTCATACCGACTCTTTCAAGGGATCATTTGGCCCCCGAAACCGGCAACACAATGAGGTCCCGTGCGGACGCACGGGCCGCTCGCCGCTATATCGTACTGTTTGCGTTTGCGACTGTGTTGAATTGTCAGATTTCTACTTGATTAATCAATCATTAATAAAGTCAATTTTATTGTAGGCCTATCTACAATTTTGTCACAATTATGGTTATTTTAAAAGCCTATGGATTTCAACATCAATTTACTAATTGTAATATAATTGGTTTCTTTGGCAATACGCATTGGATAAATAGTTCCTATCTTCCTAATATTATTATAGAATTCTTCAATTAACATCCAAACTAAGAAATTCTTATCTTTGAGTTGGCAATCCAAAAATATGAATTCTAGCTATTCAAGTTTATGTTTTTAACAGCAAATTAAATAAGAGCAGTGGGAATGGGACATTTAGGCCTGGGGGCGGGTTGGTGAGGGGCGGCATGGGGGCGAGAGGGGGCGCCATTTTCATGCTTGGCACCCACAGAGCTCAGACCCTGCGCACGCCTATGGACCCAGTTGTTAAAACTTTCATCGGACTATTTTCGTGCATCTTACTATAGCTAGGTTAAAAAAATTGTAAATTTAAAAATTGGTATTATTTGCTGCTATTTTGACAACGAAATAACAACGAAAGTTAAACAAAAATGAAAGAAATAGGTACAGTACTTTAAGCATTCTTTATGAAATAGCTTTTAACTGTAAAGATGTTTAGTTGGTTGTTGGTGTAAACGTAATAGCCTAGTTAATATTAGAAAAAAATGAATTAAAACCAACGAGCAAGGCTCGGTCAACCCGGTACGGCTTGAGTAAATATTCCATGTTGCCCACATAGATATCTGTCAAACTTAAATTGATTTTAATGACTATTTTTAATAAAGATTAAAATTCTCAACGCTGACCCTGAATGAATCTGCCAGTTATTTCTTTAAATATTGGCATTAAAATCAAAAGGAAATAATAATAATAATGATTAACTATAAATACTTCCATTATTTTCTTATATGGTGTACCACAACCGGCAAGAAACTTTTACCAGATAAAAAATAAGCAAATATTACGATACAACACCTTGAATTTCCACAGCTAGTACCTTAGAAATCTATTTTAAAAAAGTTCACTATGGGTGCAAAAAGTTGAAAAATTTAATTATCTAACATAAAAAACGGCAAAATTGTAATGGTCGAACAACAAACAACGGAGAAATCAGGGCTTTTCTGAAAAAAAAAACCTTAAAAAAGTCAATTAAAGAATTTATGCAATTTTTGATGACTTCGAAGGTAAAACCCTCCCTAAACCCGTTGTTTGTCACTTGATCTGAACAATATTTTTATTTGATTTTTATAAAAATAAATTTTGTAACTTTCTTGTATGGGATGAATTTATAAAAATATTTTGGTTTTTTTCTTAGACATTTAGCTTAAAATATTTTTAACACACGCCATATTTTAACTGTGTTAGGCCCGGTTCACACGAGCGTCAAAATACAATGAGTGCACGTTGCACACGAGCTCTTACGTGTGTACTGCTCCATTTGAATACATGTAGGGCCTACTGCTCAAACGCCGCTGCATAATAAAGCTGCAACGCAAACGCAAAACGCTCGTGTGCAGAGGTTTACGGGGATTGTGTTTCAGAATTAACCGATTAAGATAGAGATTGGCTGTTAACTTTTTCTAAAAGTAGAAAAAAGGATCTAGTCGGCTATCTTTTAAGAATTTTTAAATAAAATTTCTAATTTCAGTAATAACTGTCTAAAATCATCTGTTTTTTAGTTTTGTAAATGCAGTGGTTTACGGGAATCGTATCGGGAATCAGAATTAACCGATTAAGATAGAGATTGGCTGTTAACTTTTTCTAAAAGAAGAAAAAAGGATATAGTCGGTTATCTTTTTAGAATATTTAAATAAATTTCAAATTTCAGCTATAACTGTCTAAAATCATCTGTTTTCTCTTGATTTTTAACTAAATTTTTCTATTGGTTTTAATGACCTAACTACAAAAGTGTAACAGAGGGAAATTAGTACCGTTATTCTTCTTTAATATGACACCCTATTTATAGCTCTAGGCTTCATTTAACAGAAGATAACACGATTCTAAAAAAATCCTTGCATTTGGGTGCCCGCCAGGGGTAGACCGGGGTGGTCCCGGGCTCCGGTCTACCCCTGGCGCTCACCCAAATGCAAGGGTTTTTTAGAATCGTGTTATCTTCTGCCAAATGAAGCCGTAAACCTCTGCAGCCATCAAACTCGCCTAGCGCTACGGCCGCGAGGCGGCATTCGGCATTGTTGTTGTTTTGGCTGGGGTAGACCGCAGCCTTAACACATAAGTACCGTAACGGTTCTTTCAAGTTCAATTACAATTACCTCTACCTGGCTAAAATCGTTTAGAAGACAACAATGGATTACTTAAAAAGTACATACCGACAGACTTATGTAATGTTTTGCAACGAAATATTTGCTTCTCAGAAACTAGTAAAATTTGGTCCAATAATTGCGGTACACCCGTCGGTATTCATATAGTAATGTTATATAGTTGTAGGTGTATTTTAAATAAATTAAATATAGTTGTAGGTATATTTGAAATAGTAATTAGCTTTCTTGGTCCTTATCATGTGTCCATAGAATAAGGTTTGACCCTTTGAGGTTGAGAATCGTACTTAACTTCAAATTCATAAAGGATTATTAAAATATTACAGTAAAATATAAGTATTTTTGTTGCAGGTTTTAAGTAAGAAAGAAACTCCTATGAGAGCAGGTCTTCAAAGAAATATGTTGAAGTAGGTTGAACCTACCCAGTCACTCCGCATCTCAAGTGATGCATCGCAAACGTCACAATCTATCATTCGACTTTTATCGTGTGTCTTTGGATTAAAATTATAAGATATAGGATGGAACAGCATTAATAAAATTTTTTATTTATTCATCATACACTCTTATTAAGTAAATGTTGTTCATGTTTGTTTAAAGATTAATCCGGTAAACGGCTAAAATGACATTCATAAAAAATTTTAGATAAACCCTGGTTAACCCTATAGTCTCGTCAAATCCTCGAATTAAATTGTAAAGAGATTAAAAAGCAAAGCAAATAATCTATACATATGTAATACGCCACATGGCTTTTTGTACAAGAAACTCCTTTCACAGTTTTCAACCGATTGTAATGATTTTGATGTCATTGGATAGAGCTGGGCGTGAGGTTGTTTCTAAAGTAAATTGGTAAATATCCATTTAAAATTAAGGGCCCTACAGGTCCTTAAATTTCGTAATTTTCCCATTTGATTAACATTGGTAAAAAATTAATTGATTTTCAAGTTAACAGCTGTAAAGTGTAATCGCCGGACACCACCGATATACCTCACACGAAAGAAGTTACGTTGAACCGCGAAGTGTACCTGGTTAACAAACTGCATTAAGTATGAATGTAGAATTAACTGAGCGGTCTCAAATTAAAGATTTTGGCTAAAGGGACTGGGGAAAAATAAAAACGTGTCAAAAAAGCTATGAGAAAATGATAAATAACGTAAAACGTCCTCCAGAAGAAAAGCATGGAGGTAAAATCACCATATTAACACCACAACGTCTATTTTGGTTGGATTTTAGAACGATAACCAGGTGACGCATACGAATGAAGGCGATTTTTTTATTAATTATTACATTTTATAATTTTCCAATTATTAAGTTTTGCCTACTATAGTAGTGGGGTTTTGCCGGTTCTGGCGCAGGTCAAGGCCAAGCGGTTCGAACCGGCAGTTGTGGTTGACAGTGATGGGTGTGTTTTGTAAGTGGGTCAAGGCCATCCGGAGGGAGTTTTAAAAAAGTGGGAGCCGCAGGGGCTCAGTCGGGGCGGGGACTCGGGACGGGTCGGATCGGAGCGGGAGCGGGCGGGCCGAGGGAGGGGTTGTTTTTTTTATTTTTTCGTTTATTCATTTTTAATGAATTTAAATTAAAATCGTGTCGTTGTTGTTGTGCAGAGAGGCGTTGGAGCGTCGTACACCGGTGACGCAGTAGTAGACGCCGAAGGTGATGGCGAAAAGGAGGTAGACGCACAACATGCACAGTACGCACTTGAACAGTTGCAGCAGGCGGACCATCCCTTGTTGGTTTGCCGCTTCCAATTGCAGCCTGTTGATCTCCAGTCTGAGTCTGTCCTCCTCCAATCGTGATTTGAGCGAAACGTCGTCCATCATCTTCGTGTGCGTGTTTTTTTTTTTTTTTAATTCGTGGTGGGGCGAAAACGGGAGCGGTGTTGACGGTCGGAAAGTTGGCGATGAAATGAGAAGCGAAGACTAGCGCAGTGCATATTTATTGTAGAGTGGTGGGGGGTGAAGAAGAAGAAAAAAAAACAGTTGTTTGCGATTAAACGTCATTGTCAGCCGTGTCGGACGCTGCAGCCTCGGAAGGTGGAGGAGTGGTGTTTGCAGGTTCGATGTCCTCGCTCTCCATCTCCTCGCATTGTGGACAATTGTAGGAGATCTCCACAGTCATGGTGATGGTGTTGTGTGGAGCGTTGACTACGTCATTCAAAGTCTCAAAAATATCCCGCAAGTCTTGTTGCGACTTTACGGTAAATGTATTTGTACTTGTCGCTAAAGGAAAGCCGCTCATCGTTCGGGAGTTGGCGAACAAATGGCGAGCGGCGGTGAGGCGGCCGCCTATACTCGGTAGGGGTACCGTGGTGGGGGAAGAAAAGAGTGGGGGGAGGCCAGTGGTGGGGCGAAGCCTGGGTGGGGAACGAGGGAACTTCGGTCATCGCAGTTCGCCGCGAAACGCCGTCGGGATAGGTTGTGGGACTCGTACGAAGATAAGCGCTAGCTGTAACACAATGTAGAAAAATAGTAATACTTTGTTTGTAAATTAAATATTAAATTTATATTTAACCAGAGCCTGCATTTCTTGTTCCTCGTCGTTTAATTCAACAATTTTAACACCATTAGTTGTCTGTTCCTCTTCCTCTGCACTTTGTGACGATGAAGACATGGAGGTGCCGGAAGGAGATGATGAGGATGAAAATATTTTGGTAGGATTGACGTATTGCACTGTGATGTTGATCCATCTTAAAGGATAGTTATCAATGAGTGTGAGTAAGTTTTGGAATAGTTCTTCCATCTCTTCTCTGTCGGTAATTAAATGTTGAAAGGAAATGAATTTATCATCCATGTTGTTCTCAGTGCGAGTAATGAAATAAGAATGAGAAGCGTATCGAATGATCCGTAGAATATATGTTGTAAAAAAAAAGGTGGTGGGGGGTAATCTCAAGGTCAATCAAATGGAGTTTTAAAAAAGGGCTGCAGTAAGTGACTACAGCTATACATCTGAAGCTTCAACAGGATCCGAAGACCAATCTGATCTGTACTTGCACGCACTTATGATGCATGTACAAAAGTCGTCCTTATAATATGCATTGCACTCTCGACAGTTGACAAGTTTTTCCGGATGGAATTTGATACACCTCTGGGGACAGCAAGTGTGGAAGTATCGTGATTTAAAAATTTTGAAGGTTCGCAATTCCGGTGGCGGTAGTTGCTTTGTCTTGCATTTGCAGTAACAGGATCCGAAGAATTCGCACTTTGTACAGGCTAATCCGTCTACCATCCACCTCCCTAAATCGGTGCATTTCTGTTCACAACAGTAGCGAGGCGCGTCCTTGTTTTTCTTCTCTTCCATGTTGCCGCTTGTAAGTCTAGGCGAGAAATGAAGTTGTATAGTGTAGGATAGCGTGTTTTATAGATTAAGAAAAGTGGTGGGGGTAATCTCAAGGTCATCCAAATGAAGTTTTAAAAAAGAACATCTTACAAATGTAAGATGGTTACTTTATATATTTATGATGCAGGTTTGTCCTTTTCTTCTTCTTCAGGTTCTTTCTTAATATTCTGTTCGTGTTCTTGCTTGTTTGCTCTAGCCATAGCGATGAGTTCTTCAGTGGATAGCGGATGCACCTCTGGAAACTTCAGGATCAGTTTTGGTTGGAACCCTTCTCTAGTCAATACATTGAGATCGGAGCTCATCTCTTCTACGGTTCTATAGTCCTTTCCGTAGATCTTTCCATTGAATTCAATCATCATTCGGTATAACATGGTACCAGTAGTTGTTACCGCTGCGACTGTTGGAAAGCAAATGATGATTTTGTTTGAGTTGAACACTCGTTTTATAGCGAAATTTCACAGCGACGAGTTGTAGTAGTTGTTGTTATTTTGCTTTGACATTTAGTAGTATTTGTGGAACTTCACATTAGTTTGAGTAGACGGAGTGGATGTTGTCCCCGTCTGTGTGGGAAAGAACACTTCATCATCGCAGAAGTTTTGTTTGGAAAACATCCTCTTGTTTGTGACATAAGTGTCGACATTCAAGTGATAACCACCGGCAAGAAGAACTCGCAATTCATTAGTGAAATTGTCGAGCTGTTCAAAAGTTGTAATGGTGGAGGTATCGTATGATGCACACTTGATCTTGAGAGACATCTTGCTATCACCGACGATTGCACAAGCAACGGAGATGTGTACAGCACTGAAGGTAGTCGTAGACTGAGGAAATTCCCACGGACATTGCTCCATTTATATAGTTTTTGAAACTAGGTCAAGGCCACCCGAAATTGTTTTTTATATAAAGCAACATACCGATATGTGTACAAACACATACCGATATGTTGCTTTATATTTTTTATTTTTTTTTTCTTATTGTCGTTTATTCAGAAATATTTGACAAAGGTGTACAAGAACAATAGGAAATTACAAATTAACTGTTGGCAGTGGGCATGACGTGAAGTGTGAGCTCTGTAGAATTGCTTCCGCTTGGACCGTGGGATGCCAAGTAGAGAGCGCCGGGGTGGATGAGGCGTAGATCTTCGTTCTGCAGAAGTTGGACGAAGCGTTTGGGAAGAAAGATTTGAAATTTCGGTTCATCACCGGGCGAGTAGGGCGCTTCACTCAGCGTACAGTTGATGGCGTCTCCGACAGTTGTTTCCATCTTCTTGATGGTGTGGATGATGTAGTGCTTTTCTTCTTTCAATTCTGAACATCTCTTGGTGGGTAGGATGGTAGACTTGGAATGTTTGTTAAACTGATCAACAAGTGATTGTAAAAACGTCTGCGATGCCATCTTTACTTCTTCTTTTCTGTTGATAATATTCTTACTCTTGCGAATCTGCGTGCGAGGTGTTGACTGCTCGGAGGCTAGAGTAATACTCATGCTGGGTCATGCCCGTCCCCTCGCTTTTATATCCTCCCCATCCCCCACCACTCTGTTGTAGATACGCGTTCAAGCGATAAGCGTTCTTTAAAGCGCATTGGGATTGCCGATGTTTGAAGTTCTTCGATGAAATACAAATGTTTGCAAAGTGACACTGGAAATCCCTGTCCACCTGAACATTTAACACTTCATGGTTTGTAAACGCCTGTATCCAACTGGCTTTCTCCAATCCTTTTGTGTAGATAATTTTAAATTCTTTACAATAATGATTCATAATGTGCGGCATCATACTGTAGTGTATAAAACCTTCGTCCCATCTCAAGTTGTGAAAGTGTTTTACCAACCATTTGTTTGTCACTTTCGCTTTGGTGGTTAACCTGTTGAACGGTAGAGGCGGTTGGAATAAATAGTGATAAACTACAGATGTATCCATATCTAAAACTACTAACTCTTTTATGATAAAACTTCCGTCGTTACCGCGGAACGCTTGAAATTCAATTATACCTCGTCTTACCTCCATTACTTCCGATTGGTTGGAAAACGAAACTCGTTTATTCATGACGAAGGTTGGTAAACGACTGTTTGTAAAACCGTGGTGGACATCCTTTTATAGTGGAGGTTGTTAGTTTACTAATTGTTGCACGAGTCTTCTTCATTCATCTCTTGGGCTTGTTCATCTATATTAAAGTTAGTTTGATAGTTGTGCAACTGTCTCCACATATCAACTTCGTGAGGTATTCTATTGAAGATGGACGTATCTACAGGACCGTATAGAATCGGAACATACGGCTGTCTATCCAATGTATCGGTCAAATACTCTTTTATAATCGCGCTTGAAAATATCAGCTGTTTTAGATATCTTGTTATAGGACCGGCAGCACAACTTAGAATGTAGAATTCATCTTTTGTCAGGTGTACCTTCATGTCGTGCTTGGTTAAATCTCGAAAGCGAACGATTTGTCCACCTCGATGTTTCACTATATCGATTTCGATATTCGATTCCAGCAGACTTAATTTCGTCCTTCTTCCAAATGTGTTGTTACTCAAATAACATTCCAAAAGATGTAGATGTTTCCTAAACGATTCCCAGGAAATTTCAGTGAAGGCCACCATTTTGGATCCATGATTTAAAATAACAGTTGGTGAATAATCCAATGATTTTATAACTCCGGCGGATACGCTCTTTGTCATACACGAAGAGATGGGATAGTAGATCCTGAGAAATACTTCTGCCAAAATATTGGTGGAAATGGTGTCGTCGATCTTTCTTCTTTTTACTCCTTTTTCAACTTCCTCTTCTTTTTTCTTGTGTTTAAACTTGAGGAACTCATCCATTTCTTGTTCAACTTGTTTTTCTATATCCAAACTATTGTCAGCCATGAGAGGCGTAGTTTCTTCTTCGTTAGTATTTGCAGTAGGCGAGCTCATCTTGCGAACGATGCTTCCCATACGACGGTCAGAAATATAATGAGATTTTCATTCTTTTTTCCCCCCTTTTATAACATTCGCATCAACCTCAAAACAGTTTTTTACAACACATTTTTAACGATTCCCGTTAATGGAGTGTACGTCACTATCTTGTCATGTAAAATCAGACAGTATGCCGAAGTTCCATCCGGTACTGCTTCTTCAAACTCCATTTCAATTTTTATATCCACACTTGACGACTTTACGGATTCATTTTGTTTTGAACAATCGATAACGATTATCGGAGCTTTTGAATAAAACTGATCCGGTGATAATAGCGGTGTATTTGTCTTTCCGTAATATGACGATTGAAACCTCGCATACATATCGTATAAAATGGAATAACGTTTTTTGCTGAACATTACATTTAAATTGTCATAAGGAAAGAATTGAGAGTTTAGGAAAACTTTGCAATTTTTTATCTTGCAATGGTCAAATTGACCGGCGTGCGAAGTTATAACATCTTTTCGTTTAGTCTGGAAACCGAGTATTATGTACCGTGCCCGTTCTAGATAAGTGGACGTCTTCACAGTCCATGTTTGTCGCTCTGTTTGAGGTAGTGTGGGATATTCATGGAATTCCCAACTTCTAAACGGCATGACGATATCACGGTCAGATTTCAACTTTCTCAACAATACGATTCTGTGTTCATCGGCTAATCTGACATGCGGTACTCTCCACACGACTTTATCCAACTGTAGTTGCCATTCCAGTTTGGCTTCCGTAGTTCCAGGGTCTGCAAGTATCAAGTCCTTGTTAGTTGAAGATCTGAGTAATACCAATTCTTGTTTGACATTTATTATTATTCGTCTGTAATCTTCAGCGAATCCCAAAAGCAAACGTAAAGGGACATGAAAGTCAAAATGACCATTGGAATCCGGTGTTATAGTGTCTTTATCGGGAGCAACCCATCCGGCGGTGACTATTGAATTTTTTTCATGCGGTGTTAATGATGTTAATCCTTTCAGTGTCGTTGTTAGACCGACCTTTTTTGTTGAATCAACCGTCACTCCTGATATTTCATATCTTATTTCATCAAAAAGATATGCCATCGGGTTATTTATAAATGGAACCGTTGAACCGGTCTTTCCATCCAATTTTAATACCCGTCCTTCGATGTACAAGTAACTTTCACACGGTAACGTGTAAATGTCCTGTTGTTGAATGGGGATCCTTATTTCATCGTTATTGTTTAATTTTGATGAAGTGTAAGGGTTGTGCGTGTGATATTCCTTCTCCCATAGTGTTTCGTCGAACGTCGGTCCTTGAGATATATCCAGGATATCCATCGTTGGTAAGTATTAGTCCGATCTTTTGCAGGAAACGAATGTTGTCCGGTGTTAACTCGTCCAATGTTGAAGAGCTACTGAGCTCTCGGCTCTTCCGTTGCGGTTTAAATGTCAATCCCATGTTGAACTTATGATACAGCTCTTATGTGTAACCGTATTGTAATGGTTTCTCCTCTAAAGTCAACAGTGTTACCGTCCTGATCCGATATGTCCAGTACGATGTCCGAAATGAAACTGGTGTTCAATGGCAGGTATATCAGGTTTTGTGGTTTCTCAACTATCTTAAAACCGGGAGCCACTGTTGGATAAAATGTATGCAAAATATGTTGGTTTACTCCATCTCTATACGATCCGTGTATAATATTGCATGTTATATCAATACTGTTCACCTTCAATATTGTCACTGTGGTATCGCCTGTATGAGTGGTTCCAGGATCTAAGACTTTTCTTTTCTTATTTGAAAACCCGAGTAAACTGGCGATTGACTGTTCCAAACTGAAATCTATATAATATTTTGAAGTGATTTCCGCTTTTAAAGTATTGTTATTTCCTTTTATACTGATATTTTCTTCTCCTAGCTGCTTCTGTAATACTTGGTTTATATCGTCTATTTCATACGATCCAGTAGATAAAGTTATTACCTTCAATTGCGAATAATTTCCTTTTTCATCTTTACTCTCGTAATAATGTAGTAAATTGTTTTTTCCCTCCGTGACATTGGGAATTGAATTGTACGTAGTAAAATCCAATAGTGCAGCTTCCCACAGTCTATCCTTGGATAAACGTAGTGCCGGGAAGAGAGTGCTTTTCAGTGTGGATGAATTTCCACTCAGTGACACTGTATACGATGACATCTCAAAGTTGACTGACGCTTTTCGCTAAAAACTCCAAACATAAATGTCCGCATATTTCTGTATTGTTGGGTTGTTCTCTTTTGTAATTGTAAAATATATTTTTGGAGTTCCGAAAATAATATTGAAGTTCTTTCGGCGGTGGTAGATTGCCAAAACTGTCAAAGTAGTAAACGTTCTGTCCGAGTTTTTTATAGCATACCCAATGAGTTCCTGGACCATGAGTGGAATCCAAATTCACTATTCCAGTTTCATTTTTCCATATTTTATTTGGTAATGCATCTTTCATAAAAACTCCTCTAAAAAATGGTATTCTTAAACATTTTACATAATTTGATAATTGATGATTTGTTAAAGCTTTATTTGGAATTATCAATTGATTGTTCTTATTTAGTACACACGGTATGGTCTTAGGTATAGGCCTGCTCCGTTTTTTACCATCGACCAAACGGAAGTTTTCTTCGCCTTTGTTTTACGAGTTCTACGACGTCTTTTCTTAATGTTTCCACCTCTTTTGGGAGCTCTTTTCTTTGCAGGTCGTCCTCTACGACGTTTCCCACCACCGAATTTTGTTTTCCCCTTCATGGCTGTAGTAACTGCCCAAGCGGCTGCCTTTTCCGCAATGCTCGCGTCACTTGATTTCACTCTTTGCCAAGCTTTTTCAGCTAGCACTCTATCCGCTATCGATCTATTTGTCGAATCTGTAAACTTGGAATACGCTATATCGTGTTGTTTGCAGGCCTGATCCAATTTATTAATACCGGGATCTCCTCTTGCTAAACGTTTTGCCAACTTAGTTCCGGGTCCGCAATATTGATAACCTCCGGGCAGATGGAATTCGTATGGTAGAGCGTCTATCGCTCGATTTAGAACGGCGCCAACAGGTATCCGTCTGAGCAGGGAAAACGCAGCTGATGTTATACCACGTCCTTTCTTGCCGCTGTCTTGACGACGACTGAGCGGTGCGGTCTTCATTATGCCGTCTTATATAACCAGCGTGTTTACTCCACGAGCTGCTTTACATAAATGAATAACTCTTGCACAATGTTTTATATTTAAATATTTAATTATTCAAATTAATTATATACTGATTTATGATTCTATTTTTAATCCAAGCTTCTCGTTCATCGGGTTGAATCATCACATGACTCGTTGTACTAGCTATATGATTGTGGGTATCGATAAGTAAGTTTCCCACTATTCTTATTAAACAATCTAAAGTTACAGCATCTTTCGGATGTTGAGGATCGTGTAACTGCATAATACGTTTATCATTACACGTGTAAGCGGTCGAATCACTTTTTGACGTTGTTATGACCTGTCCAATAGTAGCAGCATCATTTAAATCTTCTCCTGGTAAAATATTAATTATTTTCTTCATCTTTGCATCATATTTGGTCCCAAAGTGTTTATCCCAAGTTATTGTTTGTCTCAATGTAACACAATCATCATCTTCATAACCAGGATAAATATTTTTTATTCTTCTATTACGACCATCGTATGTACCTAATCTACCACCACTCGCAATTAATGTTTGTACCATCAAAGGTACATCCGAATCTTTTATACCAAATCTTCCATTTGTTATTGTTTTATGTCCTGCATCCCATTCATCATTTTTTCCTTGCATTAAATCAAACTTTTCATTTCCATGTATAAATGTATCTCCTCGCTTTAGCACGGCATCTTCATGTTTTACAAAATTCGATGTTTCCCTTTTTAATTCTTTAGATAGTTGTTCCATAGTAACAGCGTCTTTTGGTTGAGAACCGAACTTTACATTTGACAACACTTTCCCATGACAATCGATTTCATCACCATCTTGTAAAATACAGTTGTCCTTGATGTATTTCAGGTTTACAGCATCGCCGTCTTCCTTTGGGTATCCAATGTCATTTATTATAAATTTATAAAAAGAAAATCCGCGTTGAGTCTTTTCCGGTATTATAGAATGTAAATATTCTTTATTAACTGAATCTTTATCATTTTTTGGATTTGCCACGTTTGTTATCCTATGATTCCCAGCATCATATGTCTGTCCATCTTTTAAATTATTAACCCACTGCAATTTTAAAGTATTTGAAAGTTCAGATGATAAATACTCTTTATTAATTGCATCAGAACTATCAGTTGGTTTACCAACATTAATTATTCTATGCGATTTGATATCGTAAGTATTCTTGTCTAATTTCAATGATGTAGAAGTAGCTTCTTTAACTGTTTTTAAATTCGCTCCATCAGTATCTTCTTCTGGATCTTTAACTAGTTTTAAACGTTTATTACTTATGTTATAGTCACCTTCAGGAGTTTGTGGTAAACCGCCTCTTTTTCTGTCTTCTCCGACTTGCACCCCTAACGCGGAGTACCGTCCGAACTTGTCGACACTCATGTTAGAACTGATACATTATACGCTTGCAACTCTTTTATATCCGCGGGCAATTATACGACTATGCCGCGATTCCTAAGTTCATCAACCAGAGCCACCCATTCATTATTTAATCCCGTATGACCGGCTTCCATGGCTTCATGTAGTAGTCTCATTCTGTCAACCAATTTATTGATGTCTTTGTAGTAAATCACATTTGTATTGTACAGATTTTTCATCAGTCCTTTACCAGATGTTGAAGTATCTCCTTTACTCTTTTTGCCATGTTGTTCAAGAAGTGATAAATCCATAAGTGATAAAGATTTTCTTTTTAGCGGTTGTTTCACCGCCGGTGCGGTACGTAATGTTGGCAGTTTTCGAGGAGGAAACAGCTTTTTAATAACGATGTTATATTTCGTTGCACGTGAACGATTAATCATTGCATCCTTTGAGTAATTCCTTTTATGAGCGTTGGTATTTTGTAGAATTTCTTTAAAAACATTTAAATCTTTGATTGAATATCTTAGTGGTATGTTTTTAAAAATTAATTCATATAACCCTTTTGTTCCTTTATATTTATGCTCACCAATAATGATGTGATCGTCTTCAGTTATTTCAAGTTTTGAATCACCTATTTTTAATTCATTCCCATCAATCCTTGCTCCGTATATGTGTGATTTACCTAAATTCGGATTTGCTTTCATGTCATGTAGCATTTTCATTATGTATTTCCTTCCAAGAGGTCCATGCTGTAATATATCGCTACTCAATTGAGTTAGATTGGGAATTGATTGTTCTGCTTCAGGTATCGGTTGTTCTTCTTCTTTTTCAACAATTGGTTCTTCTTCTTCTTTTGTTTCTTCTTGCGAAAACTCACTAGCACTTGTATATGAATCATCATCGTCTTTTTTTAACGTTTCTACTTCTTGTTTAGAAACTGGTAGTAAAACATCTCCTTCATAACGAGGTTTACCAATGGTTTTTGATATCTGTTTTAAAGGTTCCGTAATAGGTTTAAATGTAGTCTCTAGGAATTCTTCTCTTTCACTTAAACCCATCCTTAATGCGCGATTCTTCATCCTAATAGAATCACTGAGTGATTTTATTTCTTTCAATAGTTTTTCTTGATTCACCATGTTTACACTATGAAGTCTGATTCATTACTAGACGTACTGCCATTCAATTAATGGATTAATACAAATTTGTCCAACCCTATTCGATATCTTCCATCTTTTATAGCTTCATCTTTCATAATGACGAGAAAGCCATACTTTTCAGCCCACGCTTTGCCGCACATCTCTTTAAATTTATCAAATGTCATATCCGCATTCACATGATCGTTATATATATGTTTCAAATTTGTTTCATCTTGCTTGAATACTATCAACAAATTAGCATTATCTCTTATAAGTTGTTTTGGAATTTTACTGTAGGTTTGACCAATGTAAATACTGTCAATATTATGATGTCTCCCCATTGCAAAATAACTTCTGATTGTATCGTGATTTTCACATGATACATCGTCAAATATAAATACAGAAAATGGTTTAGCTTCATTTGGCTGCATAATTGTTTCACTGGCATTAAACTTGTAGAAATTTACTTCTGGTACACTTGCTAACACTTTATCCAACAACTGGTATTTAGGTTGTTGCAAAGATTTTGAAAAAATGTATATATTATTAAAACGTAGTCCTTTTGGATTAGTTATAAGGTTGAAAACAACATTTGTTTTTCCACAATTTGAAGGACCGGTTATCAAACATCTTATGGAGTTTGGTAGTAGTTCCCCATGTTTACCACGGTTTAACTTGTCACTATCCACTGTCAATTCATCTATGTTATTAATATTAAATCGTTCCTTTTGCTGTACAATATCCATCTTGTTTAAAGGTTCAACACATAATGAATTATTAAAGTATTATACCAAGTCTTTTGTAGGAATCCAAGAATCTTCACTCTTGTCAAATCCCAACCAACGGACTTTAACTTTATCCTTTTTTCTTTGTAAAACCTTTTCGACAAGATATACGTCACCAACTGTTGATTTCAATAGTTCATGCCCATAGAATCCGCCTTGAAGTAGTTCACCTTTGTTGTCCTTTAAAATGTACGTTTCTGGTATTGTCGGCTGCACCTTGTAGATTGTAAATACTTCGTTAGTCCAGTTTGGTAGATATCTCTTACTGAAAACTCCTTTGTATTTACTTATACGCACCTTATCGTTTACTTTAAACTTTTTAGGTTTTAATTTTTCAATTTTGGGAGCAGTATTTTTTTTAATACGCTCTAAAACAAGCTTAGCATTGCCGCTATTTACTTGGATAGGTTTCATACCAATAGTGCGATGATACTTGTTATTGTACTCTTTTATAAGCTGCGGTAATATATCGTACCACACGTACGATCCTCGTTTGGAAAATGTTTTATACATCGCTCCTTTTAATGTTCTATTGAATCGTTCTATTATCGAAGCTTTGACTTCCGAATTTGTAGAATAATGATTTATGTTATATTTTTTCATTAATGCCGCAAATTCCTTATTGAAATATTCTTTTCCATCATCAGTTTGTAAATGTTTGATGACAAGTTTATTTCTTTTAATAGCCGTTTCCATAGCTTTTGTAACACTTTTCCCACTCTTGTCCTTAAGCGGTAAAGCGTCAGCGAGCTTGCTAAAACAGTCTATAATAGCTAATATATATTTAAACCCTTTATTCAATTTACTATGTGGTATCATCTCTATGAGATCGGCTTGGTATAGATCGTTCATTCCTTTTATAACTGTATTCCTTCTTGGAAACTTCCTTCTTGCCGGTTTATGAAGTTCATGTACAATCTTATCCTTCAATCCTTCCATTCTTAGATGTTGTTTCCACGCCGGTTTAAAAAATACTAATCCTCAGACTGGTTTGTCATCTTTTATATCATTAACAAATATGGGTCAAGGCCAAATAATAGCTGTGTAAAAAAGAGGGGGCATGGCATTGGGCTTGCCATGCTCCCCTCTTTTTTACGGAAAGGAAAAAAGGAAGTAGGTGAAAGGACGAAGAACAGGTTTTATTGGTCGATAGGAGTTAATGAATAATGTCCAAAAGGAAGAGTGTGTATATTGTCTTGCTGGATATGCCTCTTGTCATCCTTGTAGCTTAGTGCCCATTTGGTTTGTTTAACACTGTAAACTTGATGGTTGAAGCTTCTTATTGTATTAAAAGTTGCTGTGGTTTCTATATTTTCGAACAGACATCTTTTAAAATGTTCAAATTGTACATTCTTCTTTAGATATGGATGTTTTAATGCCTTTTGCCTTCTTTACAACTTGATGTTCTTCTTTCTCACTTATGTATAGTTGAAATGAATAAAGCTTGGACATCAAAGCCACAATCTCTTCCATAGGCGCACCATTGGTCTCATCTTTGAATTTTCCTAAGACTTTCTTGTTTATCCCGTTGTCGTAGTTAGGGTGCTGTTGCGGATAATCAGAAAAATCAAAATCATCTTTATAAACAAAAGTGCGTAGATCTTCATACATATCATTGGTTATAATCCAATAGATGAATGCGTCGGTGTCCATGTATGCAATTCCAATGTTCTCTCTTCCATAATGTTTCACCATTTTATTATAATGAAAATCGTACATATGAGTTTTTGATATATCTAAAATAGACATTCCGACATAAACAGGGCGATCCATCTTAATTGAAATTTTGTTCATAGAAACGGCAACAAGGTTTTCATTAATAATTATTGAAGATGCAAAGTTTGGTTTTTGCACCAACTTTTGTAGTTTTGTTGCGTCATTAACCAATCTTAAATCTTTGTGATTCCTCTTGTTTTCTAATGTTTTACCGAATATTGCATTATTCATCAATTTAAAGAAATCCTTTTGAAAATTGGACGTTGCCGCTGTTCTTCTTCTAGTGTTGTTATCAATATAGGATTTCAACCAACAGGATTGAGAAAATTGTAGCACCCTATTAATTCTGGTAATTTTCAATCCCATCTCTAACGCTTGTTGTACTGTCCAATAATGCGCTACATACCTCGTCTTGTTGGTGAGTGTCATCATTAATTTCGGCCATCTACCAGTAGGAGATATTTCTGTTTTTGCTAATAGCGGCAAGTCATAATGGTGGTCGTGAAGATGTTCCGGGTACTCAAAATCAACGTCAAAGATGTAACCAGTATCTCCGTGTTTAGGGATATCGGCGATGTTATCGATCGAATTTGGATCAACCCATTTAAAATTATCATATGGAAGGGGTTTTGACATAGCCCATCCGTATAGGTTATTTGCGTCAAAATAACCTATAAATGTACTTGGTTGTGACGCGTCATAGTTGGGGAGGTATTTATTGTTGGCTTTTACATATCTGGTTACACTTTGCGTTAATCCTCCTCGGATACCAGACTCTATCATCAACACCATATCTATATCGGTTAGTAGTTGAAGTTTACAGTTTGTTTCTTTTAACATGGCCTGCCATGCCAATCCGGGAGCTGTGTACGAATGAAGAGGGTCTAATCCGTATGCTTTTAAACAGGTATTCCTAAATTCTTCCATTATGTCACATAATAGTGTCACATCCAATTTAACGTAGAAATCCGAATATTCTCCCAAAGTTCTCATCCCTAGTTCATTCCATACCTTACAAGCGTGTTGATAATCTTCCTCACTGATGTCCTCTTCGTATAATTTACTCTTAAAAGCTTCTCTAGGTGGAAGTGAGGTTTCTTCAAATCTTTCCAAACTGTCGATATAATCGTAAGGGAAAACACCTTTGCGAAGAACTAGATCCAATTTATCGTTATTCACAATCTTTCTTGTTTCTATTAAATCTTCTTTCCTGAGGTTATCTGAAAGTCTCGATAAACTGCACGGCATAAACCGGTACGAATCTAAAAATCGTAATTTTATATTTCCAATCTTCTTACTAAAACTTATAAACTTCTCAGTTGTTTCCGCGATAACATCAATCGCACCGTCATCTCTCCCCAATTCTGGTATTATAAAATGACCATCATAACCGCTAAGGTTATGCAGTATTACAGGTATATTTCTAGGAATCTTGTAATTGATGTTGCATCCATTACACGCCGCACCCCTATAATATCCTGTAAGATGATCATGATCCTTAACTTTGTAGTTATTCAAAGTAAACTCATTTTTACATAAAAAACAATGGCTGGCATTTTCATGTTGAATTTCTTCTTCTTCATCCATAGGTATCATTGGCACAATATCGCTATACAAATTTTCTACATTCCTAGCTATTTCATATAGATGATTAAGAAATGTCGCAGCAACATCTTCACCACGGTACACCACAGGTCTTGACGTCAATCCGTACCCATTTAAATGTTCTTCAGCCAATGTGGATTTAACCAATAAACAAAAACTGTTAGGCTTATGCATTTGATATTTTATACTCTTCCTTGCTTCAACGTTTTCATCTTCAATAGGGACAAGTGTTGATTCAAAATCAGCATATACCACTATAGGAATGCGATACTGATGGAACACCTTTTCAAACTGTAAGTATGATTTATTTAATGGTGGTAAGATAATCTTTGCTTCAAAGTGTTCATTACACAGTTGTTTATGTTCTTGTAACCAATGTCGTCCTCCATTTCTTTCTTCTTTAAAACAAAAACATCTTTTACAAATTATTTTTTTGTGTTCATTTTTTGATAGCTGCTTGTTGACAAGTCTTTCAAATGATTTTATCCATACATAGTGTGACACTTCATCCTTTGTAAGTAACAACAAGTCCGTATGATCTGCAAGCTCGTTCTTCACCACTTTTAAAGGAAAAACTTTATTGGAACTGTCCAAACCAAATACGTTAACTGATATTCCGGGATTTTGTTTTTCAAATTTTGAAATATCTTTCAACCCTACCGGGTAAGACATACCTTGAAAATTATATCTATATCTGTAGTCCTCATATTCTTCGCCAGCTCTTTGCGCATCGTGTAATACAAATTTTGAGGTCATAGCATATCGAAAACATTCCATATCTTGATTTTGAACATTTACACATGATTTTGTATCTTTGATCCTTTTCGGAAGTGCGATAAAACTGCTGCCCATCAGCCCATAACCGTGCTTGTGAACTCTTATGTCCATACCTACTACGCTAATTAGACTCCAACCTGATCCTCTTCCTTCGTGTTCTTGAATTTTAGTCAAAATCTCTTCAAGACAATCTTCTATTATTGAATCAATATCCGAATTACCCATGATGGTTCGATTTTTTGTTATAAATCCTCTTGGTGACATTTCTTCTTCTACATTGATAAACATGGCGTCTAGAATCAAACCAAATTTAATAAAGTTTAATCGTTTTAGTTCTTCTTTTAAAATCTTGATCACAATTGGTTTAGCTTCTATAATAAATTGCTCTAACTCCAGATTTTCGTTTTGAATTTTGTGATGCATCACCACTCTACCGGGTAATGCGTGAATACTTAAACTTGGTAGTGTATTAGATGGTCCTGCTGTTACTTCTTCTGAAGATATGTTTTCATTTCTGTTGTGATACAACTCCTTATGAATGTCTAACAATATTTCATCTTCGTAAGTCTCTAAACATATCTCACAACGATGCATTTTAGCGATGTTTATCCTTTGAAATTTAACAGGTAAATGAAATGCGGCCTCTTCATACCGCCTTTTTATGCTGTCTTACCCCCGCCAATTTTAATCTTCTTCTTCTTCTTCTTCGCTATCTGATGGGAATAATTGTCTTGCGCAGAAAACCAATCTTTGACGTATTGATTCTACATCAGGATTGTGACTAGATGTTGGAGTTTCATGATGGACATCTTCAAATTCCAATGGTGGTGGTGGGTATTCATTCTCTGTCAAGTCTATTTGTACATCTTCATGCGCCTCACTTGTTAATTCTTCTTCCATACTGTCAACACTTTCCGCTTCTGAGTTGTCGTCATCCGAATCTTCCATGCCGAGATCTTCTTGTTGAATTTTATATAATATTTCAAAAATAGGTTTCCTACGATAGTCAGTGTTATCCACGGGAGCCATTCCGAATGAATAAAGGAGGCCCTCTTGTGTAGCTACTTATATACTACTATTTTAATAGGTCAAGGTCAACACCTCCTAAAGCGAGAATGGGGAATAGAGCACTAAGTGGCATGTTAGTCCATTACCACAAAGTGATCTATTCCCCACTCTCTAATGTGAGTCCAAATTAGCAGCCAATTATTAAATGTCAATTTGTTATTGTTTTTTTTAACCTTATTACTGTTTATATTAAGTCCAATTGTTTTTACTAACACATAAAATTTTAAATAATTTTGTAGCTTCTTCCACTTCTTCTTTATTCACTGTCTTTCATCACACAGTTCATAGGTTCTTCATCTTCTTGTAGTAGAATTCTTTTGCGTTCATATTCCAACTGCTGTATTCTTTCATTCTTTATGGCCAACTCGACAAGTAGTTGATTGATGTAGTCGGCGGCCATATCGATAGTTCTAGTCCTAACTTCTCCCAATCGAACTCCTGGTATTAGCCTTTGCAGTTTGTAGTATTTTTGTCTTATTCTCGCCTCTCTTGCCTGAGCTGACTCTTTAAAATGACTTTTCTGGACTTTCAAATGTTGTTGATCCTTTTTTGTTGTACTAAGGTCCAAAACATTGTCTCCACTTGCCATGATTCTGGTTCTACTGCGAGATGTGAGAAACAAGAATATTATGAGCGAAATGACTACAACAACGCGTCGAACCTCTTTTATCCACTTTCCCCCACCAAAACGCTTTCCCCCACCATGTTTTTATAGGTCAAGGTCAAATAAACTTAACGCGAGAACGGGGAATAGAGCACTAAGTGGCATGTTATTCCATTACCACAGAGTGATCTATTCCCCGCTCTCTATTCTACATCTAATTTTTTTGTATTTTTCTGTTTTATTTTTTTTTTAAATATTTTTATTTTTTTTACCCGTCATTATTTACACAGCAGGAGCTTCATACTTTATAGGAGAGTCTTCATCAGGTTCATTAAATGCATTCCACGCATAAGTATCAGGAAGTTCATTAGGTTCCATCTTTAAAACAGGAATTTCACTAGGCGGATTCCATACACCAGTAGTTTTATTTGTCTTCAGTTTGTTTTCTAACACTTCAATTTTGTCCAACAGTTCCAAAATATATTTCTTTGCACCGATCAATGTTTGTATCCTGGTATTGCCAACAGTCAATGAAGGCACTATAAGTTGCAATTGATAGAACGCCATTTTTTCTTTCCTGCACCGTTCCTTACCTAAAGCACTCAATTCCGGATGTGTTATTCGTTTTCCTTTACTTGAGAAATGTAAAACATTACTTGTTGATGGAGTTGAATCTTCTACTGGTTCAGCCATTTTTCTTGCAATGTTCTTCTTAAGAGTTTTAGCAAATAAATGAAACTCCTACTGTGTTTTAACCCTCTTTTAAACACAATTCCCCCCACCATTTCAATTTTCCCCCACCATGTTGTTTAAACAAAAAACCAAACTTCCACTTTTGCATTCACATTATTGTCTTTTAGAAATTTAATAAATTGTGAGCTGGATGACGATATTTGCCTGTTTGATAAATAATCTTTCACCACCTGTTCATCTTTCCCTTCTAATATGTAGCAAAACACTTTCATCAAACTTCCATCATCTTCTTTTGATCTTATAAAGTTTGCAACAAATGTCCATTCTTCATCGAGAATCTTAAAAGTTTTTATTTCCATGTTAAAAGACATCTTTACTCGAGTTATTCTGTGACAGTAATGAAATCAACCTTTACCAAACAACATTTATAACCAATACCCCCACTACTTTTTCCCCCACTATTTTTTCCCCCCACTACTTTTTCCCCCACTTTTTGTTAGACCTCCCCTCCATACCGTTACTCTAGTATGTTCTACACCTAATAAATTTACATAAGACCTGTGCACAGATTGTGCATCTTTCCCGCATAGCTTCAAATCTTATTAGTGGTGCTTTAACACGATGGTCAACGTACCCTCCTTCAAGTTCAAATTCGTCCCAATCATCTATAGCCACTCGTGCACAATCTGGACAAAGCTGGGTCCCATCTGCAAATTTATAAGCAACAATAATGCCGAATCCATAATGTTCTCTTCGATACTCGTGTATTGCATTTCTAACCGTATTGGGAATAAGACATTCTCCTGATCTTATAATGTGATGAAATAAAAAGTCATCACAAATTATTTTTCTCAAACAAATAACAAAAAGACTCTCCATCGTGTTGTAGATGAGAGTAACATTCGTACTAAACTGTTTTACTGCCTACCGCCCGCTTAAATAACTTATCCCCACTACTACTTTCTAGGTCAAGGTCAAACAATATTAACGCGAGAACGGGGAATAGAGCACTAAGTGACATGTTATTCCATTGCCACAAAGTGATCTATTCCCCGCTCTCTATTCTACCTCTACTTTTTTTACATTTTTAATTTTATTGTTTTTTTTTAACATTTTATGTTTTTTTTTTTTTTTTTTAACTTAAAATCCTATAATTTCATTTCCTTCTTCTTCGCCTTCTTTAACCACACCTTTGTTACTACACACATTTTTCAAACGTAACAGTTCTTTCTTCATTTTATTGTTTTCATTTTCCAATTGTTTAATTTTTGATTTTTTTTCTTCCAATAGTAGTTTTAGATATTTAATGTAACTACCGGCTACGTGGACAGTTTTCACTCGGTTTTCTCCAAGTCGCATTCCGGGAATTTGAAATTGAAGTCTGTGATATTCCATGTTGATATTAGCCTGGGTTTGTCTTGATTGTTCACTTCTTCTCCTTCTGGTCTCCTCTTCTGCATCAGAGGTAAGCGTATGATACAAAATTGGACGTTGCATCGTAGTCGGCTGCTATTGTAAAAATAAAACTAAATTCAGTCCAACATCACATTTATCCCCTTTCCCCCACCACTTTACCGGTTGTCCCAAAAATGACGAATACATATTTCAACGGTCACGCTAGCACCATTTGTAACAAGATGGTTATAAAGAAAATAAGGATAGTCACAAGATTTAAGATCTTCATTTGCCAACATGAAATCAAATGCTAATTTCCTTGAATATTCATTATGAAATTTTTCATGAACACTAATTAGAATTCCAGCCTTTTCAAACTTATAACCAATGTCTGGGATTTTCTTACAATCATCTATGTCCAGAATTGGAAAATAATATGTGAAGGAGTTCACCGGTGGTACCCACACTCTATCACACTCTTCACAAAACACTTTGTACATTCTCGCTCGCTCATCCATTTTGAAATGATTTTTACTTATGCCAGACTACCGTTTAAATAGCCTACTACCTCATCTTTCCCCCCACCATTTTTATTCCAAATTTGTTTCCTCATGTTGCGGAGTATCAATAACATGGGCAGCGGCATTCCAGAGTTGTGACTGCTGTTCTTCTTCACCTTCAGATTCTGTTAATTCTTCCGGTTGGTGCATAAAGGATACATTTGAATTTGAAGGGGGTCCAATATCATTGTTCATTTGTTCATTTAAATTTAAAAATTCTCCAACTATTTCTTCCAAAAACTGTCCAAACGTAATATTTACCTCTTGCTCTACTTCTTCATCTTCTGCCATCTCACGATCTATAACAATTTCAGTGATGTAAATAAAAGTGGTATCTCTCGGAGACATGGTTTAAAAAAAAAGAACATGTGGCTCCAGTAACAGTTACACGAAAAATGAACAGGATTGT
Organism: Neoaliturus tenellus; assembly: GCA_030545055.2. Taxonomy (NCBI): domain Eukaryota; kingdom Metazoa; phylum Arthropoda; class Insecta; order Hemiptera; family Cicadellidae; genus Neoaliturus; species Neoaliturus tenellus. The sequence continues at coordinate 264,768,463 of CM061531.1, forward strand.
GTGGAACCCTCGCTTATATAGGAGACTGGAAGGGGGGGGGGGGAAGGGGTAAAGTCCTTATAAAAATTTGTAACTTGCCTTGCTCTAATTACTCTTCCGCAGACAGCTTGTATTGCATTGCAACCACTTCCACCTCTATCTTCATGCCTTCTACAAGATTACGTACGTGCAGCATCCATGGAAACAGTATTTCTAAAACTTCAATCCTTACTCGACATGCACACAATACTTTGTACGCATCACGACGGTACACAAACACACTAACCCCCATGCCCATATCCCTCATTATGTTTTGTTCAATTTTCAAAAATAACCTATACAATAGCGGCCAAACTTCTGTGTGCTCAGCAAAAAACGAATCCAGTCTCTTATACATGTTGAACGTATAGCAACAAGACAAATAATGAGCCAACACATGTGATAGCTGCTTTTATAACGTTCGCCAGTACAGTAAAAATTTAGGGGGGGGGGGGTATGATTTTTTAGTGGGATGTTAAAAATTAGTAGTTTAAAACCAAAGCCGAAAAGTAATGATTAAACCCTATATTTTCTTCTAATTGCAAATACTCCACATATGCCTCCGCCCATAGCCATAACAGATCAATGTTACGCCAATATACACCAAAGGTGGGTCTATCATCAACTAAAATTGGAGATGCTATGTTCACTAATCTTCCGTTTTCTATCCATGTCATAGCTTCAATTACAAACCTTCCTATAATATCCATTGGAGAATTAATATCCAAAAATATTCTTGTAACAACATTTTCACTTAACAAGGGCACTTCAATTTCTTCATTGTTTTCCTCGTCGTTTTCTTCATCCACCTCCAATACTTCTCCAATCTTTGTACATTTATTATAAAATATTGGAACATCTCGGGGAGACATGTTCGCTCTAACTATTATTAGCAAGGAATGGCTCCAACACAAACCGCCACACTCTTATATAGCCAAGTCAATGAAAAATCAGTGGGGGGGGGGGGGTTCAAGTTCAAGGTCACACAGGAGTTTGACTTATGTAGTGACCACTCATGACTAATCTTGCGTATGAATCTTACAATTCATACGCCTAATCTGTGTATTAGGTGGTCCTGAAAAGGACCGTTTTTTTTTCGGGTTTTCACAAACCCCTCCTTAGACTAACGTGATGTTAAACCAGTTATTATGCTCTTCATTCCCCCTGAACTCATTAAACGACTCCCCCCATTGCCAGATGAATTCGGCAGTGTCCGGTGTAATGTACACAATCGGGCTTCCAAGGAACAACATTGGAGATATAATCACGATTGTTCTGCCCGACTCCAACCAATGTACTGCTTCCCAGATGTACGGGTCAATAGTGTCGTCCGGTTCAAGTTTTATACATCTAAGTTTTTCATCAATCAGTTGTTCTTCTTCTTCTTCATCCGATGTCTGTTCTTCTTCCTCTTCCTCTATTTCCAAAACTTCTTCGGACTCAGTACATTTGTTGTAAAATGATGCACCATCCAGTGGAGCCATGTTCGCTGTACAGTGGGTAGGCGAGCAATGTTCCAACAGCAGGTGTGCGACTGTTTATTGAAAGTAGGTCAATGCAAAATAAGAGAAAGTTGGCAGGGGAAGGATGTTTGTGACGTACGCCGGGGGGGGGGGGGGGTGGGTTCGTCAATGTCAAGGTCATATGAAAGTAGGTCACGGGACTTAGAGCGGCCAAAAAATAATGGGAGAGAAACGCAGCGCACTTATCATAGCGCTGGTTTCTCTCCCATTATTTTTTGCCAACAATTTGGAATTTTGAAAAAAGCTAAGATTTTCTAATAATTACTTCGCCCCCACCTAGTCCAACCATCCTCACCTTTGAAGAGAAAGTCTTTCGCATCAAGTGTATTGATCGCTTTTTTGGTTCTTAGAGGTACGGAGAGCTTTATTACCCACTTATAGCCGTTACACCCTATTACAATTCTATTGCTCTTATCCGTTCTACTTACAAAAAAGTACCTCAAACCTTCCTTCAATCTCTTCAACCTGGTGGGAGGGTAAGACTTGTGGGAGACCACAGTCAGTTGTGGCGCAGAAATGTGTTTCACGACATGTAAACGGCAATACTTTTCGTTTAAAACACATTTCTTACCACAAACTGATCCTTTTTTAAGACCCTTACAAAGCACTTCAGGACATTTACGCGGATTTTTAAATGCCCTGCGTCGCTCTTTCATTAATAATTGATAACGCTCTGAAGGAGCAATTTTGAAAAGCTTCTTTTTTCGCTCTAAAACAGGAATGATAGGACGAGGAGGGGTAGATTCAGAAATAGGGGTGATTAGTGGTGGCAAGGAAATATAAGGACGAATAAAATTGAGAAGTGAAGGTGTATCAGGACGAAGAGGCTCAACAGTTCTTGCCACATCCGTCACTTTCTTCTGCGGTGGTGGTGCCATTACTGCAGATCCATCTTCTGACGGCTGCTCCTCATGGATTGGTGACGGAGGTGGGGAGAAGATGCTCCCAAGAACTGTCATCGCTTGCAGAAGAATGTTGGCCGGAGCTGGATTTCTGGATGTGGAAGGTGGTGTCTCCATCTGCTGCAGCATGTGCTCCGGCACATTCTTCAAACGGAGTCTCTTCGCTGGTGCGACAGGTGGTGAAGTGGTAGTGGTGCTGGTAGTGTTGGCAGTGGTACTGGAAGTAGACGACATGGCTCTGATGCGGCAGCGTTGGCGGCTGGAATCAGAATAAACGGACCCGTTAGTCGACCTCGCTTAAATAATCACACAGCACACGCAACAAGTGAAAGTGACCTCGGGGGGGGGGGGGGGTTCCGGTTCCGGTTGAGGGGGGGGGGGGTTATGCATGAGTGAATTGAGGTCAAGGTCACCAAAAAATAATAATGATCCAAGGTGATGGAGGCGGCCAGGACCGTCTCCACCACCCTGTGTTCCTCAAACACTCCCAATCCCAACCCAAAAAGTTACGTCTTGCTAGGGATCCCGATTTTTGGCCCGCACGCACGTGGCGATCCAGTTTGGTAGTCTGTGATACGGGCGGCCAGCCTCGGGCCTGGGCACTGGACTTGACCATTCCAATTTTACAATAGGGACTCTGGAACAGGTAATGCAAGACGCAACTCTAACCTCCCACCCTTAATCTAAACCCACCCAATCATATTTTTGCCTGACCAAAATCAAAAACAAAAATCAAAAACAATAAAAATATGCGCTGCCTAAGGCACAACGCGCATGTCCCACCCATATTTAATGAAGTTCAATCGAACTTCTTTAATTTACATTTACATTTTAATTTAATCTACCCATCCTAACAGCTAGCTGTGGAATATAAAAAATTATTAGTACACAGATGAACACAGACATGGACACACACACACACACACACACACCATAACCCAATACTTAAAATTAAAAAACACATTTCTTAAACATAAATAAATACCATAACACACCTTAATGCTAACATCGCAATGCGCAAGTTAAACCTTACAACTAACACATCTTAAGACTAAAACCAAATAACGCTTTGCATAAAAACCATAGACACACACACACACACACACACACACACAGACACAACAAATATTAAATAGTAATAGCCTAACAACAAGAGTAACTCAAATATATATCGGCCGCTTATACATTTGAGCTGCCCTCTGAGTTGAGTCGGACTGCCGCGTCCGGAGTTCCGAGCCCAACTGCGGCGGCAATAGTCGTCGGGGTGGTTCTCGGTTCGCAGAGTGGTGGGGGCGGCGGTAGGGGTTTAAGGGGGGTATGGAACCTTCCAGCAACGTCAATGGAAAATTCCAAACGGATGTGCTTTGTTACATGTGGGTCGGGCAAAACGCAGGTGGAGCCTTGTATCTCTCAATTTGCATTAGATAACATCAAATTACATCCGCTAACAAGTAGGAGCCTTGTACCTCTCTATTTGCATTTGATAGCATCAAATTACATCCGCAGCTTTCCCCATCGCATAACAGCATAATTATCGTCGATTGTTATCCACCCTCTTCCGACGCTTAATTATAGTTGCAACGGAAGTAAACCTCCGGTACACGCAACTTGTTTTTAACATACAATAGACTATTGTTTGCAAATGCACACATAATCCTTGGCCTGGTCGGTACTTCTTACACGCTACACCTAAGACGTTGTGACGTCGGGGGGGGGGGGGGGGTTCCGGTCCGGAAGGGGGGGGGGGGTGTCATGCATGAGTAACCATCCGCGTGCATATAAACGAAGGAAAGCTCGCGCGCCGCCCATATAGAGGGCTGGCACCCCAGCGGTAAACAACAAATCCGTAAGTTTATAGCATATAGTACTATAACATATGATTTATTTTTAACACTTAACATTTTAATTTTTTACACTATTTCTTAACACTACAACAATCATTTTATAAATCACACTTTTATTTTCGCGTCTATTTTCCATTTTTGTTTTAACTAAATATGCTAATTAACATCGCGTGCAGGCAACTCACACTGATTAATTGCAGGTTCCATTCTTACACACCTGTTTCCTCCTTACTATGCAAATTACTCTCTTACTTTAGCGACACTTAAACTCTAACCGCTACTTCTCGCTCATATTAATATAGTTAGTGCTACACTACAGGATTTACCTGTGCAATGGTGCACGCAATGTTTCCTGCACATCTGCAGGTAATACACCTTACACCCGTCTACTATTATACTTATTGCTACATTACACGAGACATTTCTTGCACGCCTGCAGATAATACACTTGCTAACCGTCTACTATTATAATTATTGCTACAGTACAAGAGACATTTCTTGCTCACCTGCAGGTTATACACTTTACAACCGGCTACTATTATAGTTATCACTACACCATAAGATTAAGCCGTACACATGGTTAATGCAATCCTACTTCATCGTGCACGGAGCATTTCTTGCACACCTACACCTTATACACTTTACTACCGTCTAATATAACAATTATTGCTATGATACGGTAGTTACCTGTTCAATCACAGTTGCGGCCTCACTTGCTTATCCACAGGCCGATACTCGAAATCCTACAACTGAATAATTAATTACTTAACTTCCGCTATTACCAATACTTTTTCTTAAACTATCCGTCTCTTCCTCCGACTCTTGTTACCTTAGCCGCGGCCGACTGACAAATAACCGAGCTCCCGCAACCCTCGCTCTTTTATGCGGTTTTCTCGGGGAGGGGGTTGGAGGGGCGTCGCACATGACTCATCGATCGCATAAAAAGGGGGGTTGCCGCCGCGCGCATGCCATTTCGGTGGCGGCATCGGTCGGGTGAGGTACTATCCGTAGGTCTCTGACGCTTTTATAACTAACGCTTATTACTTTAAAATGTGTTTCCGCTTTATATGCTAATTAGTTTCTATAATTCAGACACAATCGCGGCCGCTGACCATTTGCCGGCTTACTCTCAAGCGGTTCACATGTAACATCATGGCTTCCCACACTTTACAGCTGAAACTTTTGCGCACAAAACATATTTTACAACAGCATTCTACACCTGCAGTTTCAAAACCGCGTAGTACGGTGGCTAGACTTAAAAAACGGTTCAGGTTTCACCCGTTGTATTTTGCACCACCTCAACTTGACAACGCTTGCACTATTGATACTATTCTACAGACAGTCTTGACTGAAATGGTGAAGTACCAACATTTCCCTCTTGTCACGCCTATTGACGGCCCCGTCCAATTCTTCTTCTTCACCGTCTTACCGGGTCTATATTATCGGACATCCTCCGACTCGTGTCTCATTGCGCTCTATCGCCTCACACGGTAAACAGCTACGACCTCTCGTCTCTCTCTCTTGCACGCATGGACACACAACAGGGTTCACCGGTGCAGTCCCCTGACGTGACTTCCACTACGGATACTACTGCACGTCCGACAGACGGTTCCGCCACGCCTACAACGAACGCCGGCTCCCGCCCGGTACAGAGCGATGCGGTGACCACTACTGCTGCAAACGACGTGGAGGCTATTCTACGATCACTGATGGGGTTCGATTAAAATAAATAAACGAAAAAATAAAAAAAAACAACCCCTCCCTCGGCCCGCCCGCTCCCGCTCCGATCCGACCCGTCCCGAGTCCCCGCCCCGACTGAGCCCCTGCGGCTCCCACTTTTTTAAAACTCCCTCCGGATGGCCTTGACCCACTTACAAAACACACCCATCACTGTCAACCACAACTGCCGGTTCGAACCGCTTGGCCTTGACCTGCGCCAGAACCGGCAAAACCCCACTACTCAGACTTTCTATTTGAAACAAGAGATTTTCAACAACAAAGAAAATCTAAAACCATAATTTCTATCCTAGTTTGCTTTGAAATTTCTTATTTTAGTAATAGTTGAGACAAAAAATCTCCAACGCAAACGAGAACGATTGTTGTTTCCTGCTGCGTGCTGCGTTGGCAACACTTGCAGGTAACAAAA